>CAUJRU010001647.1:0-127147 GCA_963277665.1 Viscum album
GTGGAATATTGAAGGTTCGCCCTGTAGAGACCCGAATCGTGACGTACATGGACATTACATTACTTTTGCGGAATACTTAATAAATAACAAAAACAGACACACAAGGACCGTAATAGTTTAGTGTCTTTGGAAACTCGGAATAAAATCTTCTAATCGTGGTGAAAGATCTTCAACATCTCTCAATAAAGATCTTCCCCTTTTTTTCTTACCTAAAACATTTCTTTATATCCTGGGGAAATGAAAACATAAAAGGGGTGACCTTAAAATCGCAGTAAGGGTAAACATAGAGAACATAAAACAATCCCTAAAAATTTGAATGCAAAAACTTGAACATAAAATCTAAACATAAATATCTTCAGCAAAGACATGAATCTTGGAAGTACGCAAGGCATATATCATAAGGGAACATCAATCATGATAAAATATCATGGGAATAAAACATTTTATTGTGGAAACCATTAAGCACATGATATGATTTCCATAGTAGCCAAGGCATTTCTATCAAGACCATCTTAGTGGACAAAGTCCCTTTCTGAATCGAGTTCACTCCTCGTTCCAGTCCTGTATTACTGAACCGGTTTAACTTGCCATTCCAGTCATGTCTATATCATGAGATATAAATATTTACCCAATTAATTGGAGGGAGATATAGGTCCCACCAATCTCATAATGAAATCATTCTTACTTGTTCCACAAAATAAAGATACATCATTCATAATAACCCAATAAATAAAATGGGTTTCATAAACATCATCCCATCATCACATAATCCATATAAAAGAAATGGATATCCTTTCATAATAAGAAAATTGAAACCATGTAAATCATAGAGATATGATAATTTAAATATACTCATGTAAAATAATTTCATCTTAGATGAAAATGGTTTTGATAAAACACTTGATATGAATTCTTGAGGAAAATATTCTTTTTTCTTCAAAATCATTTTCTTTTCACAAAATTTCATGAAATTTTAGAAGAAAATGTTTGTTTTGAAAATAGTCATGAAATATTTTGGAGGAAGCTTCATGAAAATATGGATTTATAAAACAATAAAAATCTATTCACTCCGTATAAGTTAAAAATAACATTCTCATCGTACTTTTGTCGGAAAAGTCAAAAAAGTACCTCGTAACGTAAAAAAAGAAAGATTCCTTACATACCATGTAGTAAAAGTCAAAAATGGGTAAAAATGACTTTAAACATACATGAAAACACTTTTATAAAACATGGACATTGATGATAGAAATAACCCCAGTAAATACTTATGAATAAACAATCTCGGATAAATACGAGATCGGAAAAGTTATCCCTTACCAAAGGTCTGATATGCTTCGTATGGATCCGAACCTTATGTATAATGATTTAAATACTGTCATTGACTTATTACATAATTATATTCATTGTTATGATATCATATATGTTTCATTTATGAATTTATATTACCCGTTCTTTTGTAAATTCCATGTTAAAGTAGCGTTTTGGGTAAAATCATTTCATTTATCGTATGTGTTTCGACTTGTCGTTCTTGATATTATTACTTATATCCTCATTTAAATAATTCCATAATGTAAAACATGATTTATATATAATATATATTCATCATATACATATATATTGTAGATCGATAAAAGGAATGAAATACACCGTTCATGGAGACGGTAGGCCGTACGTACGCATGAACGTTGTTTTCATTTCCGTATTGAATTGAATGAAACTAAATAGATGACATACATATATATATATATACATAAATCCCGTAGCATTATTATTTCATATATTTAATTATTATTCATTATATAAACTTTATGATCTTCCATGTATGGTTAACATGGAAATGAATCTCATCGCGACTTGGAGACGGTAGTCCGTACGTACGCACGAGCGATGATATCGTTCCTATAATTATAGAATTGGAGTGGATGGTATAATATATCAGAATCATTATGATGTTATAATAACCATATATATTTATTCTTTACACCATTATACCCATCCATGTAAGGTGTTGGTGGAAAAACAGATTACACCACGGCGTGGAGACGGTATTCTGTACGTACGCGTGCGAGGTGATTTTGTTTTCCATAGTATGGATACAAGGTGAAATAGTTTTGTTTAATATTTATAATAACATATCAGTATATTAGGGATACTGATGTCATTACTTCATAATGAAACAACTAAAGAAGAAGAAGTTGAAGAAGAAAGGAAATTGAAAGAATCTGTAAAGGATATTACCTCTTTTTTGACACGCCTCTTCTAATCCTCCTCTTAGGGTACTAAAATTGGTCTTCTAAGAAGACCATGACCTTTTGGATGTTATTAGGAAAGTTGAGAAGGGAAATAGGCAGGGTTTGGCCGAGCTTAAAGGCTCAAATTGGTGTGAAGAAGAGAGGGAGGAGGTTCCCTATTATAAGGGAGGAGAGGGGCACCTTTGGAAATCTTAAAAATATTAATTTATAATAAATCTTTACCCACTTTAAAACCTCCAAAAATGACCCATATTCGAATATTAGATGAGATAGGGTTCTAATCTCATCAACCAATAAAATTATACTTGTTAGTAATTTATTTTAAACATTTTCAACTTGATTTATCCTTATTTAATCAATTTATTTTTATTTGTGGAAATAACATTCTAAATTTTAAAGTATAACAAATAATTACATAATTAGATACTTTATATAATTTTCTACCATATAAATTTAAATTTATAATTTGTAAATATTTTTGTGATTTTTAAAAAATTTTATAATATGATATTTTTATAAAATCACAATAGTGTGAATTTTGACACTATTCATTTATTTGAATTTAAATAAAATATATACAGAATTTATGTTCAAAGTAAAAGCTTTAATAGATTAATAAAAGTTCATATGTATCTAGAAAATTAGTGGAGCACATTAAATAGTTCATATAATATTTATTTTATTAGTTCTAAAACCATTTATTTGGTTTATCTCTTAATAAAATAATTACTACATAATTTTGGTATAATTATTTAATATACTTATTTGTTGCAGAAAAATTAAAAATAAAATCATATGATTTAGATAAATCTATTACCTTTCACAATAATACTTTTACTCGAATTTATCATCTTAAAATCACAATATTTAAATTATTATATTTAATAAATTATGAAGGTGACAACTTTGGAATCATTTAAAATAAAATAATATAAGTGTCATATTCGCTATTATAAGGCTCAAAATGGTCAAATATTAGACCATTGGATTATTATGGTTTGCATTTACATGACCAATAAGTTTTGGTCAGGGTTTTGTGCCTTTTAGGGTCACTATTAGTTTAATAAAAACTATATTCTTGATTTTTCAATAGATAAGACATTTCTGCATCACTATTGTGTTACAATTAATTATAATTATTTAATCCCTAAAAATTATAAATAAATTCATATGATGTAGATAATTTCATTAGATTTCTGGAGACTATTCATGTTCTAAGTTTCATGAAGTTTATCACTAAATTAAAATTAATATACTTATAAGATTTAAGAGAGTGACATGTTGTCACTTTCTTTGGTTTTAATAATAATTAAGTTATTTTCGTGGACAAAAGTCCATTAAATGATTCTAATCCGACCCTTAGGTGATATGGTTCTACTTTTAGTCATCCAATAGGATTTAGGCAGGTGTTAGGGTAATTTTATAATCTTATATTTACCTTTAATTACCCGATTTACCTTTAACTATGGTAAATAAAATTTACCGTAGTTACTATTCATAATGCCCAAAAATAAAAAGTACTCTATTAATATAATTTGGACCCACTGATTCCAAATATGGAATCTATTTTTCCAAATTCAATATACAGTAGTTTCATAAATTAAATTAAAATTAATCCCTTTGTCGAAAGAAAACGGGTTTTTTTTAAAACATTACAAAAGATTGAATTGATTTAACCTATGAATTCAAGGTAAAATCAATGCTAATGAAATAAATTATATTAAATGGTAAAATATATATTCTATTTATACTTTAATACCATTCAATATTATAATTTACCCACATAAATTATTACGATGAAAAAAGTTGTTTTTAGTTAAAATATAGCGTGTTTTTACTATTCATTAAAATATGAAAGTTATCAGAATGACATGAAAATTTTATCCAAGGTAAAATTTTATATCCTCATTCCAAAGAATAATTTTTTTTGTCAAATTTAACTTATAAACATGTCAAAAACTAGATTTAATGTGGGTGCACCATAAAAAGGCATCAAAACTGCATTTTTTGAAAAATACTTATTTTACCCAAAAAATTTATTTTGTTCACATAAAATGTTTTAGAAAATTTATAAGATGAATAATAATTTTATAAAATTAAAAATTTGGTTAATTATATTCATAACGTCTAGTTCGTGATAATATTATAACCATATATCGTTGTTTAGTGAAACCTGGTATTGCGTACAACACACGCTATCGAGGAAGGTCGTGATTGGATGTAATGAAAGCCAAGTCAGGGTTGCGTGTAGTGAATGACTCCTTTGTTGTTGTGTATTAAAAAATACATTGAATATATATATAATCAATGTTTTGTAGAATATCTACTATCAAACAAACATGAAATTGTGTGTAACACGATCGATGATTAGTGTCGCGTATACTGTAAGCTAAAACGGTGTTGCCTATAGCTCAAGATAATCGTGGTGTATCGTACAACAGATGATATGAAAGAAATTAAAAAGAATATATCTTATAAAATCTCAGGTTATGACATTCTACCACCCTTAAAATGAATTTCACCCTCGAAATTCGTCGGGGTTATAAATGGTTTTCTACTTGAAAGTTTCTTTAATTGAAACCCACATCGTATAAAGTAATACCAAAACTTATCTTTAAAAACTAAAGTATGCAACGTAACGGTTACCCAAATAAACTAATCACTGTGCTTCCACATAGGAGAACATAGGTGAAAATATGGATATGGAAGAGATATATAACCATCATGTTCTGATAGAGAGTGGTAGAGAACATGGCTATGAAAAATCCAACAATCGTAAAGCCATATATTTTTGATGATCTAGGATACCATCTGATTCTTCGGATATAAGGTCACTAGGACAACATTTTTGGGTTTCAAGATCATTTCCCTAAAGTTAATGAATTAAAAAGATATACTTACATGATTTTGGTACAATCTCACTGTTGTTCGTGAATTGAACAATTTCCACTTCATCCCTTAAAGAAATAAATTTGAATTAGTTATTCATGATGTGTTAGCAGATCATGTGATAGAATGATAGGTCATTCCATCTGTTTCAAAAAAAAGGTTAGAAAAAGTCATAAGTCTATCATATGGTTAGATTAATCGTATATAGTTCCAAAAATGAACTTATACTTCAAATATCATACTGCTTCATAAAATAAAACTAGTTTCTGCTAACCAGGGACTTCCTGTAGGCCAGTGGTAGGCGATAAAGGCCAGTCGCACTTCGGTTGTGGGTTCGATTCCTACAGCCTTGTCCGACGCGATGGGCTATCGCCAGTCCTGCAGGTTTTCCTTTTTCTAAAACTACATTACTATAACATCCCATCAATAATATCGAAAAAAGTTATATCCTTAAACAATACTAACTTATGTCCAATATAATCCATTCCAATATTTAGGCTTATCTGAAATACTTCGGTCCAAGATCGTAGTATAAAGAAAATGATTACTTGAAATGTCACATAACAATCACGTGAATGCCATCATTTATCCCCCATATATCATAAGATATATCTTGTCGGTCAAATTAGAAACATGTGAATACCTTAATCATGTATTCTCTTGAAAAATTAATACCCATTTAACCTTAGTAAAAACATGAATGCTGTCAAAAGTTTACTCTTTTCAACATATCAAAATCCAAAAATTTCTATATACTCAAACCATGATATCACTTTGTCCTTATTTTAGTCATGAGCTCATGATTACTATCATATTATTTTCTCCTTATCCCTTCCATATGCACATTTCATCTGCTTTCCAAAAATAATTGAATCACTTTTCATGGTTACTGGTACCATAAAATTATTGAAAACCACAATAGACTAATACAAAAATATTCTAATACAGCATAAAAGTACCTCAACAACATTATTCTTGAATACCAATACATAAACACTTAAATCCATCCTATTCAATGATTGTCCTTGAATAATTCCATCCTTGATTTAGAAGTAACTTTTTAGGTTAGGGCATTGAGTTGGGTAATGCCCATGTTCTCCACAAATAAGACATTGAACTCCATAACAGTCTGTTACTCTATGACCCTTTTCTCCACACAGATAACATATGTCCCTCCATTTGAGTTATTCCTCAAGGTTCTTCTTCCCTTCTTTAGAAATCTCAATCTTCCTTTCTTTATGCTCCTCAACATGTGAACATGCATAAAAGTCTATCATCCTCTTATTTGATGAATTAGGCATACCACTAAATTTCACCTTGTTAATCATATATCATGATGACTGATTCGGCATAATCACAATATATTTATCTCTAGGCATTACGCAATTTTTTTTCTCATAGTCACCAATTTTTTCATTTGATTCAATGTTAACCGAATTCTGTCTAGTTCCATCCATTGACTAAAAAAAATCATGTGAGAGGAAAAAAATCATACAAGGAAAATAACATAATCATGGGGGAGTACCTTCCACATCTAACATCTCAGGTTTAATTCTAAGATCGTTAGCGCAATTCTAGGACAATAACCTATATGTATACTTAACCTTAGGTACATCCCTAGACATACCTTAGAAATATCTCTAGGGATATCACTAACGTTTTCGCATCCTAGTTTCCAAAGGTTGACTAAACCTTTCCTCTGATACAAACTGTAGAGACCCGAAGCTTGACGTACATGGACATTACATTACTTTTTCGGAATACTTAATACACAACAAAAACAGACATACAAGGACCGTAATAGTTTAGTGTCTTTGGAAACTCGGAATAAAATCTTCTAATCGTGGGGAAAGATCTTCAACATCTCCCAATAAAGATCTTCCCCTTTTTTTCTTACCTAAAACATTTCTTTATATCCTGGGGAAAAGAAAACATAAAAGGGGTGAGCTCAAATACCCAGTAAGGGTAAACATAGATAACATAAAACAATCCATAAACAATTGAATGCATAAACTTGAACATAAAATCTAAACATCAAAATCTTGAGCAGAGACATGAATCTTGGAAGTACGTAAGGCATATATCATAAGGGAAAATAAATCGTGATAAAATAGCATGGGAATAAAACATGTAATTGTGGAAACCATTAAGCACATGATATGATTTCCATAGTAGCCAAGGCATTGCTGCAAAGACCATCTTAGTGGACAATGTCCCTTTCTGAATCGAGTTCACTCCTCATTCCAGTCCTGTTTTACTGAGCCGGTTTAACTTGCCATTCCAGCCATGTCTATCTCATGAGATATAAATCTTTACCCAATGCATTGGAGGGAGATATAGGTCCCACCCATCTCATAATGAAATCATTCTTACTTGTTCCACAAAATAAACATACATCATTCATAATAACCCAATAAATAAAATGGGTTTCATAAACATCATCCCATCATCACATAATCCATATAAAAGAAATGGATATCATTTCATAATACGAAAATTGAAACCATGTAAATCATATAGACATGATACTTGAAATATACACATGTAAAATAATGTCATCTTAGATGAAAATGGTTTTGATAAAACACATGAAATGAATTCTTGAAGAAAATATCCTTTTTTCTTCAAAGACATTTTCTTTTCACAAAATTTCATGAAATTTTAGAAGAAAATGTTTTTTTTTGAAAATATTCATGAAATATTTTGGAGGAAGCTTCATGAAAATAAGGCTTTATAAAACCATAAAAATTCGTTCACGCCGTATAAGTTAAAAATAACATTCTCCTCGTACATTTGTCAGAAAAGTCAAAAAAGTACCTCGTAACATAAACAAAAGAAAGATTCCTTACATACGATGCAGTAAAAGTCAAAAATGGGTAAAAATGACATTAAACATACATGAAAACACTTTTATAAAATATGGACATGGATGATATAAATAACCCCAGTAAATGCTTACGAATAAACAATCTCGGATAAAAACGAGATTGGAAAAGTTATCCCTTACCATAGGTCTGATATGCTTCGTATGGATCTGAACCTCCTGTATAATTATTTAAATAATGTCATTGACTTATTAAATAATCATATTCATTGTTATGATATCATATATGTTTCACTTATGACTTTATATTACCCGTTCTTTTGTAAATTCCATGTTAAAGTAGTGTTTTGGGTAAAATCATTTCATTTATCGTATGTGTTTCGACTTGTAGTTCTTGATATTATTAATTATATCCTCATTTAAATAATTCCAGAATATAAAACATGATTTATATATAATATATATTCATCATATACATATATATTATAGATCGATAAAAGAAATGAAATACACCGTTCATGGAGACGGTAGGTCGTACGTACGCATGAACGTTGTTTTCGTTTCCTTATTGAATTGAATGAAACTAATTAGATGACATAAAAATATATATATACATAAATCCAGTAGCATTATTATTTCATATATTTCATTATTATTCATTATATAAACTTTATGATCATTCATGTATGGTTAACATGGATAATGAATCTCATCGCGTCGTGGAGACGGTAGTCCGTACGTACGCACGAGCGATGACATCGTTCCTATAATTATAGAATTGGAGTGGATGGTATAATATATCAGAATCAGTATGATGTTATAATAACCATATATAGTTATTATTTACACCATTATACCCATCCATGTAAGGTGTTGGTGGAAAAACAGATTACACCACGGCGTGGAGGCGGTATTCCGTACGTACGCACACGCGGTGATTTTGTTTTCCGTAGTATGGATAAAAGGTGAAATAGGGTTGTTTCATATTTATTATAAAATATCAGTATATGAGTGATACTGATGTTATTACTTCATAATGAAACAACTAAAGAAGAATAATTTGAAGAAGAAAGGAAATGGAAAGAATCGGTAACGGATATTACCTCGTTTTTGACACGCCTCTTTGAATCCTCCTCTTAGGGTACTAAAATTGGTCTTTTAAGAGGACCATGACCTCTAAGATGTTTCTAGGAAAGTTTATAAGGGAAATGGGCAGGGATTGGCCGAGCTTAAAGGCTCAAATTTGTGTGAGGAAGAGAGGGAGGAGGTGCCCTTTTATAAGGGAGGAGAGGGGCACCTTTGGAAATCTTAAAAATATTAATTTATAATAAATCTAACCCCACTTTAAAACCTCAAAAAATGACTCATATTTGAATATTAGATGATATAGGGTTGTAATCTCATCAACCAATAAAATTTAAACATGTTAGAAATTTATTTTAAACATTATCAACTTGATTTATCCTTATTTAATCAATTTATTTTTATTTCTGTAAATAACATTCTAAATTTTAAATTCTAACAAATAATTACATAATTGGATACTTTATAACATTTTCTACCATATAAATTTAAATTTATAATTTGTAAATATTTTTGTGATTTTTAAACAATTTTATAATATGATATTTTTATAAAATAACAATCGTGTCAATTTAGCACTATTCATTTATTTGAATTTAAATAAAATATATAAAGAATATATGTTCAATGTAAAATATTTAATAGATTCATAAAAGGTCATATGTATCTATAAAATTAGTGGAGAATATTAAATATTTAATATAATATTTATTTTATTATTTCTAAAACCATTTATTTGGTTTATCTCTTAATAAAATAATTACTACATAATTTTTATATAATTATTTAATATACTTATTTGTTGCATAAAAAATAAAAATAAAATCATATCATTTATATAAATATATTACCTTTCACAATAATACTTTTACTCGAATTTATCATCTTAAAATCACAATATTTAAATTGTTATATTTATTAAATTATGAAGGTGACAACTTTGTCATCATTTAAAATAAAATAATATAAGTTTCATAATCGCTATTATAAATCTCCTAATGGTTAAATATTGGACCATTGGATGATTATGGTTTACATTTACATGACCGATATTATTTGGCCAGGTTTTTGTGCCTTTTAGGGTCACTATTAGTTTAATAAAAACTATATTCTTGATTTTTCACTAGATAAGCAATTTCTGCATCACTATTGTGTTAAAATTAATTATAATTATATAATACCTAAAAATTATAAATAAATTCATATGATGTAGATAATTTCATTAGCTTTCTGGAGACTATTCATGTTCTAAGTTTCATGATGTTTATCACTAAATTAAAATTAATATACTTATAAGATTTAAGAGAGTGACATGTTGTCACTTTCTTTGGTTTTAATAATAATTAAGTTATGTTCATGGAAAAAAGTCCATTAAATTATTATAATCCGACCCTTAGGAGATATGGGTCTACTCGTAGTCATCCAATAGGATTTTGGCAGGTGTTAGCGTAATTTTATAATCTTATATTTACCCTTAATTACCCGATTTACCTTTAACTATGGTAAATAAAATTTACCGTAGTTACAATTCATAATGCCCAAAAATAAAAAGTACTCTATTAATATAACTTGGAACCACTGATTCCAAATATGGAATCCATTTTTCCAAATTAAATACACAGAAGTTGCATAAATTAAATTAAAATTAATCCCGTTGTCGAAAGAAAACGGGTTTTTGTTTAAAACTTTACAAAAGATTGAATTGATTTAACCTACGAATTCAAGGTAAAATAAATTCTAATGACATAAACTATATTAAATGGTAAAAATATATTCTATTTATACTTTAATACCATTAAATATTATAATTTAACCACATAAATTATTACGATGAAAAAAGTTGTTTTTAGTTAAAATATAGCGTGTTTTTACTATTCATTAAAATATGAAAGTTATCAGAATGACATGAAAATTTTATCCAAGGTAATATTTTATATCCTCATTCCAAAGAATAATTTTATTTTGTAAAATTGAACTTATAAACATGTCAAAAACTAGATTTAATGTGTGTGCTCCATCAAAAGGCGCCAAAAGTGCATTTTTTTAAAAATACTTATTTCACCCGAAAGATTTATTTTGTTCACAAAAAATGTTTTAAAAAATTTATAAGATGAATAATAATTTTATAAAATTAATAATGTGCTTAATTCTATTCATAATGGCTAGTTCGTGATAATATTATAACCATATATCGTTGTTTAGTGAAACCTGGTATTGCCTACAACACACTCTTTCGAGGAAGGTCGTGATTGCGTGTAATGAAAGCCAAGTTAGGGTTTCGTGTAGTGCAAGACTCCTTTGTTGTTTTGTATAACAAAATTCATTGAATATATATATATATATATAATCAATGTGTCGTAGAATACTATTATCAAACAAACATGAAATTGTGTGTAACATGATCCAGGATTAGTGTTGCGTATACTACAAGCTAATACGGTGTTGCGTATAGCTCAAGATAATCTTGGTGTATCATACAACAGATGATATGAAATAAATTAAAAAGAATATATCTTATAAAATCTCGGGTTATTACACTCCCTTTTCCATAGAGGTGTCATCCTTATCCTCATGGTTGTGCTTAATGTATTTGGATATTGATGTCTCAATGATAGGTCCAGGGACATCAATGTGGTTTGCGGGTTTAGTGCTGGCAGTACTCCTTAATGTTTGAGCAGCAATGCTCTATTTTAAAGAAATCTTTTCCACCCAAAGTGACCTAGGATGAGGTGGGGGAGGTTCAAACCTTTGAGCCTCCCATTCAACCATCATATGACCAATACTAGAGCATCTTTTACAGTATTCTGGATCATTCTCAAAGACAACATCCTGTATAAATCCGTAATCTCCATTTTGAATCCAAAAATGAGATGGAAACTCATGCGAAATGTTCACTTTAGTACAAATCATAGAAAAATAAGGTCTATAAAGATTCAAGGTAGAAGAATATAGCCTAATTGGGATTCCAAAGAGGCCATCAATTGAAAAAAGAGCACATTTCTTGAATAGATAAAGAGGTAAACCAGGGAACCCAATCCAGATAGGCATAATGGGAGGTTCAGCACTAATTTCAATGTCTGGAGTAAACTTTTAAAATAACTATTATAGATTGGGTTAATTAATTTTAATCTAAAGGGATACATGAGGTATTGTATTTCATCTCAATTTATATTCCATTGAGATATATTTGTTATTATGGACATTTTTTTTGTTTGGTATTTAACTCTCCACTATGGTTTTTAAAAGGACTAAAATTAATTAATGATGACTAATGATAAATTTAATTATAACTCTTTCAAGGTGTTAAAGTTTAAATTTCCCAAAATAGGTAATTATTAACATTACAATATTACTTTCCATTTGGATTCCTTATATTTTATTTGAAAACATATTATAATTAATACTTCCTAAACTAAAATAATATTTATATGATCTATATATTTTCATATTTCCATATTTTCATGAATATTATCCACAATTTGGATCATGAATCAATCAATGAATTTTTTATATCAAAATATGTTCATATTTATCTTATAGTCGAGTATTGTTTTCTTTTATACCATTATTTTGGAGAAATTATTTTAGAAAATACATTCTTACTTACTCAAATGTTTTATTAAGAAAATTATTTTATATTATTTAATTTTTAATGTTTTCAAAGGAATAATTAGAATATATTTATAAAGTTTCATTTTCAAAAATCACCATAAAA
Source organism: Viscum album (assembly GCA_963277665.1). Lineage (NCBI taxonomy): Eukaryota > Viridiplantae > Streptophyta > Magnoliopsida > Santalales > Viscaceae > Viscum > Viscum album. The sequence continues at coordinate 12,764 of CAUJRU010001647.1, forward strand.
ATTTAAAATAAATTCTTCTATTAACATATAAGTCAATAAAAATATTTTCCCACCACCATAAAAAATGTACATTCATTTATATTTATCAACATTTTTGTACTAATTATATAAAAATTCTTAATTTAATGATTATTTTATTGTTTGGTTTATATTTTTTTATTTATAAAAACTAACTAATTCATCAAAAAATATATATTATCACCATATTAATAATGTTTTTAATAACATTATGAGGAATGATTAATTTTCTTGTGATCATTAAAATATTCATTTGTGATAAATAAAATTGGTCATTTTATAATAGAAATGATATTTTCCTAAAACATATATCTTTACCATATGTGATTTTCAATTGAGTATTATTTGGATTACTATAGAAATATTGATATTATTCATTCTAATTAAAAATAGTCATTTTTTTATAATTGAAATTTCTAATAAATTATATAGATCATTAAATATATATTGAATGCATTAGACATGCATTTATTAGTGGGTCGTGGAATTAAATACCCCCTCGATGAATCAAGATCTATTAGAAGAAAATTAAATTGGCCATACATAGTTGGGTTATACTATATACAAACCAATAATTTGTACTATCATGTAACAAGGACTTTACAATATACATATCAGGATCCCTTATATAATAAAATCAATGATTATGCATTATCATTATTAGGAATTTATTTTATTATACATGATATTAATTAATCTATAATATTAATGGATGCATTTTTTATCACTTTATAATTTAAATACATTTTCTTTCTATTCATTAACCGTTCCATATTGATTATTCATTATTCAAACATGATATATTCAGCTGTCTATAATATAGGTTGGGTATCCAATATCACCCTTTTAATTTTTTTCCATTACCCAAGATATGAACAATGATATTATGACTAATATAAATGATTAAAGATGAATTATTTTTCAATGTAAAATATATTTTTTCATATAAAATTATAATCATGTACGTGTCTTGTTTTCCAGGAATACTAATGTAATTGACCAAGTGTATGTATATCCCATGTATTTTATAGAAATGTAATATATTATAAACCATGTTTATGTTACCAAAGTCTGGGTTATATATTGTTCCATGGCCTGTTATCAATTCACCAGATGATGATAGTTTAAATACCTAATATTCATATATTTATGGTCATTGCCTACAGTTATAATTATGGTTTAGGAAAATCATCTTGTAGTATCCATGTAAGGACCCAGCCTTAAACCTTATATAATCTTTAGTTAAATGAATAATTCACATTGAGGATATTTTCAGGTTTAGAGTTTTAGAGAATTAGGAAATAACTATAACATCTCAAAAGATTACAAGGTAGACATATCTACACAGTATCCATTTTTTTGTTTACAAAACATGAACTCTTAAAAAAAGAGTCATGTCTAGTTCCATGTTTTAGAAAGCATGACTTTTCCTTGATCCCATGCTTGACCATGTTCTTCATTAAGTCCTGTGAAAACCATTTCAAAAACATGGGATGAGCATAAAAAGATCAGTACGGGATACACAAAGAAGGAAAACTGTTAGTTTTTCAAAACAACATGTAAACCATGAATACTTTAACATAAGTAATAATTTTTACCTTTATGAAGAAGTAAATACTCTTCACTGAATAAAATATCATTACATACCCTTTTGTACCAAAATATTACCATAAATCCCATATAAATAACACATAACATATAAAGGTAACTTGGGACATAAACATACTTAATGGAATAACCATACGGTCGACTTCCACACATATCCCTAAATGGAATAGCCATATGGCCGACTTCCAAACCCAATGCATTGGAGATTATAATGTACCCACCCATCCTGGTATTCACGGCACCGCCCGTCATTTTTTTTATCACGTAACCACCCGGCAGATGTCCATGTACCAATATAAAATCATTTCACATACAACAAATATAAAAAAAGGAAACATTTCCACATTTCAATCACAATATATAACTTAAATATATTGACATAATAAATCCATTTTCAAAACCATTTTCAATAGAAAAAATATGTAAAAGAGTAAAAGGTATTTATTTTCTTTTAAAAACATTACGGCTTGTTGAGGAAGTCAATGATCAAATAATACTCGCGGAGCCAGAAAAAGTCGTTCTCACCGCTTACGTTAAAACAAACAATCATTTTTGTCATTTAGTAGAACGCTTTGTAGAAATATATTCCCTTTGAAAATTCAAGGGTGTTTATACTGCGTATAAAAAAAATCATGTATTAAAACAAAATATTCCTCAATTAAAGGAGATTTAGACGAAGTCCCTTACCTCGTGTCCGGCTTGACTCGATCGTTCATTAATATCCTGAATAATAAACTAATGTTAATTTATACTTTCTTAAGAACCTTTTTCAAGTTTATTATTTCTTTTATATCACTTATTAACATGTTATAAACATTATTTAATCATTTAATTTAATAACGTTCGTTTTGTAGATATTTGGTACTCGAGTCAAAAATGGACACCTTATATTTACAAGTTGTCCATGTGGTCAATAGTCCATTGTATGAAGAATGATATTCATGATTTAGATATCATATATTTCATATATTTCATGTATATACTTGTATTTAAAATAGTACATCACATTTAGAGGTAAAAATGAAATGCACCGTTCATGGAGACGGTAAGCCGTACGTACGCATGAACGCTAATTTCATTTCTATTTCCTATTTTAATGGAAATAAAACATAATGATACATAGGTATATTATAATTACAGTATAATATCATATGTAATATCATTAAATATATCCTTTATACATCCAACATAAGGCATTAACGAGTCACATCACTTTGAGGGGGCGGTCGTCCGCACTTCCTCAAATGATATTATCATATCTACCCACTATGGAAACAATAATGGTTTGATATAATTGGGATGTAAAAAACCCTAAAGAAATAATAAATATAATATATATCATATATAAATACAGTTCCATCATAATGGTCACCATGGGAGGCGGTAAGATGTAATTGAACAATCTTCGTTTCGTGAGGCGTTAGTTTTCCATCAACAAAAACATTACGTTCTTCATCCATTGGATGGAGGTGTGTATAATTATAGTTATAATATTTATCATAAAAACATACTAGTTTATTTTGGATACAGGTTTTGTTACAAAAGAAAGTAAATAAAAAGATTTTAGGGGATGGAGATGTAAAATAAAAGAAAACAATTTAAGAGAAACTGTTACCTTTAATTTGGGTAACTCTCTTTGGTTTAAACCAAAGGACTTCTTGAAATGCCTTCTGCCTAAGTTAAGGCTTCTAGGTGGAAAAGAGGGATATAGGGAGATTATTTTGGTAGAGTTTGAAGGAGCCAAAAGGCTTGAGAGGTGTGATTAATTGCATAGAAGTGGTTTCCTTTTATAAGGGAGAGGAGGGGCTCTTTAGGAATGTGTGAAAACATTATTTTATTATAAACATATCTTCGGTTTCAAAAGGTCCAAAACACATTAATGTAGAATATAAGATGACTCGTATTCTAAATAAAATCATCCCATAGGAATTTAATATGTTTTGGATAACATTTTAATTATTATAATCTTATTTCTCTAATTGATTTATTAATGAGATAAATACTGCATCATTATTGTTTCGTTAATAATTTTTTTTATTTGAAGTCTAAAAATTATAAAAAAATTTCCATGATGTATGAAATATGTTTATATTTCCAAATAATATGTATACCCCAAAATTGGACTTATTGAACACCATATAAAAATTAATTACTAAAAGATTTTTGTTTATGTCTATTTTGCCTTTACTTTAAATTAATTGATCTAAATTTTCATTTTCACTCTTATGTGGATCAATGGGGTCCCAAAATAGACCCCAAGATTTCCATGGTTGTTAATGACTCAACAAATAAGGTTTGGACATGTGTTCAGGTAATTTTGAATTATTATAATATTCTTTTTACCTTTAATTACCCTATTGACCTTTAACCGTGGTAAATAAAAGTCAACAGTTACTATTCACCAAAAATTATTTTCATCTTATTGAACCACATTTTACTTTTTGATAAAAACCATGTAGGTTGGATTTTCGAAATTCAATTCTCAGAAGTGGTACAATTTTATTTAAATGAAAAAGTCAGTTTTTTTAACTACCATTAAGTGGTTTCACTATTCATCAAAAATTGAAGTTTTTCAGAAAAATACCAAAAATTCAGCCTAAGCTATATTTGATATCCTGAATTAAAAAATGATGTTTATTTTTCTAAATTAAAAACATAAAAATGTCATTAATTAATTTTAAAATAAATTCTCGTTGTTAAAACAAATAGCGTGTTTTTATAAAACAATAACTATCAAAAGATTTATACTTGTTTATGTAAAATTTGAAAGTAAAATTAATTCCAATGACCAAAATTTGATTAAATGGTAAAAATATAATCTAATTACACTTTAAAACCAATTAAAAAGATAATCTTACCATATAAATAAATTAGATTAAAAGGCACTTTTGAATTAAAATACAATACTTTTCACTATTCATTAAAAATGAACTTTATCAGAAAAATACCAAAAAATTACCCAAGGTAAAATTTGATGTCCCAATTCTAAAGAAGCATTTTATTTGGTCAATTATAATGTATTAATGTTACCAAAACTATATTTAAAGAGGGTTCTCCATTAAAAGGCGATAAATCGGCCTTTTAATGTAAATTATGCTTAAAATTAGATTCATTAAAATTTTAAGCCTCTAACATTTATTGGATAAATGTAAATACATTAAAAAAAATATGTATAATCATATTGTAGTTAGCCTCATTCATTCCTACCAATACAACAGCTATGAGTTAATTACCTTTTAAAATAATATTATTATATTATTAGTGTGCAACGTAAGATTAAAATAAACCGTTGTTGCGTATCCAGTAAGCTATCGAACATAGCAGACCCTTTACAGTAAAATTAATATTTAATTATCAAATATTAATAAAAATGAAATATGTCTTATTCTTCATTTACCTGGAATGTTACATCCTTCCCCCCTTGGGGAATTGCGTCCTCGCAATTTTTATTCACTTATCAAAATAAGTGGGGGTATTTATCCATCATAGAGTTTTCAGATTCCCTTGTTGCCTCTTCAATCATATGGTTTTTTCAAAAAACCTTTACCTGGTGAATTACCTTATTTCGCAACACTTGCTCTCTATGGTCAAGAATCTGGACTGGTTGTTCCTCATAAGAGAGATTCTCTTCCAACTAAACTACCTCTGGGCTCAAAACATGAGATGGATCTGGAATATACATTCTAAACATCGAAACATGAAAAGCATTGTGTACCTGGGATAAATTTTGAGGTAAATCCACTCTATACACAACAGATCCAACTTTCTCCAGAATTTCATAAGGTCCAATGAACCACGGACTCAACTTTCCCTTCTTACAAAAATGCATCACAATTTTCCAAGGATAAACTTTGAGAAATACAAGATCACCTACCTCAAAGGAATGATCCTTCCTCCGGTTATCTGCATAACTTTTTTTTCTACTCTGAGCAGTTCTCTTGTGCTTCTGAATCAACGGAACATTCTCTGCCATCTCTTCTACCAATTTTGGTCCCATCAGTTTCATTTGAACTACTTCAACCCAAAAAGTCAGAGTTCGACAACGCTTTCCATATAATGCCTCAAATGGAGCCATCTATATACTAGAATGAAAACTATTATTATAAGAAAATTCAACCAAATAAAGGTGCTGGTCCCAAATTTCCTGATAATCCATCGAGCAAGCACATAGTATATCCTCCAAGGTCTGAATTGTTCATTCTGACTACCCATCTGATTGAGGATGAAAAGCTGTACTAAAGTTCAATTATGTACCCAATGATATCTGAAGGCCTTTCCAAAAGATAGAAGTGAACCTGGGATCACGATCAGATACAATGGAGAGGGGAACTCCATGCAACCTTACTATATCTTTAACATACAACCGAGCAAGTTAATCTAGAGACAAAGTATCTCTAATAGGAAGGAAATGTGCAGATTTAGTCAATCGATCAACTATAACCCAGATTGCATTATTACCTCAATATTTCTATAGTAATATCACAATGAAGTCCATGGATATATTTTCCCATTTCCACTCTGGAATCGGTAGAGGATAAATCATTCCTTTCATCAATTGTTGCTCCGCTTTAACCTGCTGACAAGTCAAACACATCACAGTAAAATCAGCAATATCTCTTTTCATTCCATCTCACCAGTAATACTCCCGAATATCTCTATACAACTTAGTACTGCCAGGATGAACTGAAAACGAAGAACTATGAACTTCACATAACAACTCATTCTTCAACTATGAATTACAAGGCACACATAATCTCTTTCCAAATCTCAAAACACAATCATGATCAACATTAATATCTAGAAACTTACACTTATGAACCAACACTACCTTTTTCTGCAACTCACGGTCTTCCTTCTATGCTTTCTTTATACTGTCTGGTAGAGATGATCTCACTGACACCTGAAACAAAACAGAAGAATTTTTTTTTGACTCAAAGCATCAACCACTTTATTTTATTTTCACGGATGGTAAAGGATAGTGCAATTATAATCCTTGATTAATTCCAACCATATCCTCTATCTCATATTCAATTCTTTCTGAGTGAATATATACTTCAATATTTTCTGATCAGTATATATTTCACACTTCACTCTATACAAATGATGCCTCCAAATTTTTAAATTCAAAACAACAGGAGCTAATTCCAAATCATGTGTACTGTAATTTAACTCATATGGTTTCAAATGACATGAAGCATAAGTAATTATCTGATCATTCTGCATTAGGAGACTACCCAGTCCTTTCAAAGAAGCATCACTATAGATAACAGACTCACCATTTCTAGAAGGTAGTGCCAAAATTGGATCATTCACCAATATTATTTTCATTTCCTGAAAACAATCACCACATTATTTTGTCCAGATTAACTTAACACCTTTTCGAGTTAACTTAGTCATCAGACTAGATAACCATGCAAAATTTTAAACAATCCTCTTGTAATAACCTTCCAAACTAAGAAAAATGCCAATCTCGGTTATATTTTTGGGTCTTGTCCATTCTTCAACAACTTTTGTTTTAGCAGGATCAACAGTTATGCCATTTTTTGAATCAATGTGACCAAGGAAAGAAATTATTTTTAACCAAAACTCACACTTACTGAATTTACCAAAAAGTTTCATTTCTTTTAAAGTTTTCATGACAACCCTTAAATGACTTTCATGTTCCTCCTTAATTTTGGAATAAACCAAAATATCATCAATGAATACAACCACAAACTTATCCAAGAACTCACAGAAAATTCTATTCATAAGATCTATTAATACAGCAGGTGTATTGGTTAACCCAAAAGGCATAACTACAAATTCATAATTGACATATCTAGTACGAAACGTGGTCTTCATAACACTTTCTTCCTTTACTTTCAACTGATAGTACCCTGACCTCAAGTCAATCATCGAAAAATACTGATCTCCCTAGAGCTGATCAAACAAATCATCGATATGAGGCAAAGGATACTTATTCTTAATAGTGATGTTATTCAACGCTCTATAATCAATGTAATGTCTCATTTAACCATATTTCTTTTTAACAAACAAGACAGGAGCACCCCACGGTGATGTCCTAGGTTGAATGAAACCTTTATCTAATAACTCCTGCAATTTCTTATTTAACTCTAAAAGTTCAATTTGAGCCATTCGATAAGGGTGTTTTAAAATTAGCTTTGCATCAGGAACTAAGTCAACAGTAAATTCAACTTCCCGATCAGGTATAATACCAGGCAACACTTCAGTAAAAACATCAAGGTACTCATTTACCACTGCCACATCATTAATCTAAATAGTTCATTTGTTTTCAATAATATGTGCAAAGTAACATTCATTTCCATATTTTATCAGTTTTTCGACTTCCAGATATGTTATCAAAAGAAAGGGTTCATTCTTGTACACAAACTGAAAATCATTCTGAAAAGAAACCTCTTTATATCTACAGTCAATCTTGTCATGATAAACAGAAATCCAATCCATGCCCAATATTACATCAAACTCTACTAGAGGAAAAACAATAAGTTTTACAGGTAGATTCTTTCCGCACACAAGGATATGAATGTTCCTATGTTTTTTTTTCTCAACATTTCCTCCAGGTGTTTTTACCATAAGTTCGGTATTCATATCATGAGATGGGTTTACCAATTTACTAGAAAACCTCTCAAAAATGAATGAATGTGTAGGCCCTGAATCAAATAACACATTGGAATAATCTAAAAAAACAAATAGTGTACCTGATACTACTTCATTTGATAGACCAACATCTGCTGAAGTAGTTGAAAAGGATTTCCCCACCCCTTTCAGCTTGTATTCTGGCTTCTTTCCATCATTTGAGTTCTTTTTTGGACACTCATTTTCATAATGACCCATTTCATTGCACTTAAAAAAATTTACTGAATGTAAATCAGATTTCATCTTACCATTACCCTGATATTTTTCAGTGCAATTACGAGCCTTATGCCCCATTTATCCACATCGGTAGCACTTACCAGAATTAAAAAGGCATTCCTCGACATGATTTCTACCACAATTTTCACAAAATGTAAACTTAATTTTCTTACCATCATACTTTTTTGATGAGTTTTTCCCTTTCACTGGCCAGCTCGACCTCTTATTCTATTGTTTTTCAAAGAATACCTAATCATCAGCAAACTCCATTTCCACCTTCTTCGCACAATGAAAAGGATTTTCATAACTTTTGAACTCATGAGAAGCTAAAGCCCTTCAATACATTTGCTTTCATCCTGAGTGAAAACAGTTGATTTTACTATCAATATCTCATATGAAATTTGGAGCATATCTTGCTAGTCGATTGAATACTTCTTCATAAGCAGCCACTGAGTCATCCTCCTGCCTCAATTCTAGGAATTGTTTTTCCATCCTAAGACGAACCACCTTAGGAAAATATTTCTCGACAAACATACCTTGGAATTCATCCCAATCGAGAGCATCAATCTCCTCACTATCCCTGATATTTTTCACCATTACCCACCACTGATCAGCTTCACTTTCAAAACGGTAAAATGAAAGACTAACCTTTTGATGTTCTGAACAACCCATGACATCAAAAATATTCTCCAGTGTATTAATCCACCCTTTATCTAGAACATGGTCAGATGATCCTCTGAATGATGGGGGATGTTTACTCATGAGATTATACACTATTGACATGTTCCTATGTGGTTCATCTATCTGATCTCGTACATTGATACCACCACCATTTATCGCCTGAGTCAAATGTGCCATCACTGCAAGAAACTATTAAGTTCCGATTCCGACCATCTCAGGTTGCTGATTTGGAAGGTTGTCTTCCAAATGATGTCATCCCAACATAGTTGCCCTGTTTCCTCTACGGAAAACCATTCTGAGCAAAGAAATATCTTAGGAGAAGCAACATGGTAATCAGTAAATACTATATGATTTCAATATTAACATAAATTACTATATGGAAATTTATTTAACAACACCCTAACTCTTAAAGTTATCTAATCCGACCTCTGATACAAACTATAAGGACCCAGCCTTAAACCTTAAATAATCTTGAATTAAATGAATAATTCACATTGATGATCCTTTCAGGTTTAGAGTTTTAGAGAATTAGGACATAACTATTACATCTCAAAGGATTACAAGGTAGACATATCCACACGGTATACTTTTTATACAAAACATGAACTCTTAAGAAAAGAGTCATGTCTAGTTCCATGTTTTAGATAGCATGACTTTTCCTTGATCCCATCCTTGACCCTACTCATCTTTATGTCCTGTGAAAAACATTTCAAAAACATGTGATGAGTATAAAAAGCTTAGTAAGGGATACACAAAGATGGAAAACTGGTAGTTTTTCAAAACAACAAGTAAACCATGAATACTTTAACATAAGTAATAATTTTCACCATTATGAAGAAGTAAATACTCTTCACTGAATAAAAGATCATTACGTACCTTTTTGAAACCAGAAGATTACTATAAAACCCATATAAAGAACACATAAGATATAAAGGTAACTTGGGACATAAACATACATAATGGAATAACTATACGGTCGACTTCCACACATTTCACAAAATGGAATAGCCATACGGCTGACTTCCATACCCAATGCATTGGAGGTTATAACTTAACCACCCATCCTGGTATTCATGGCACCACCCATCATTTGGTTTATCATGTAACAACCCATCAAATGTCCAAGTACCCATATAAAATCATATCACATACAACAAATATAAAGGAAAGGAAACATTCCCACATTTCAATCACAATATATCACTTAAATATATTGACATAACAAATCCATTTTCAAAACCATTTTCCATACAAAAAATATGGAAAAGATTAAAAGGTATTTATTTTCTTTTAAAAACATTACGGCTTGTTGAGGAAGCCAAAGATGAAATAATACTCGCGGAGGCGGAAAAATTCGCCGTCACCACTTACGTTAAAAGAAACAATCATTTTTGTCGTTTAGTAAAATGCTTTGAAGAGAAATATTCCCTTTGAAATGTCAAGGGTGTTTATATAGCGTATAAAAGAAAGACTTGTATTATAACAAAATATTCCTCAATGAAAGGAGATTGAGACGAAGTCCCTTACCTCGTGTCCGACTTGACTCGATCATTCTTTAATATCTAGAATAATAAACTAAAGATAATTTATAATTTCTTAAGAACATTTTTCAAGTTTATTATTCCTTTTATATCACTTATTACCATGTTATAAACATTATGTAATCATTTAAGTTAATAATGTTCGTTTTGTAGATATTTTGTACTCGAGTCAAAAATAAACACCTTATATTTACAAGTTGTCCATGTGGTCAATAGTCAATTGTATGGAGAATGATATTCATGATTTAGATATCGTATATTTCTTGTATATACTTGTATTGATAATAGTACATAACATTTAGAGGTAATAAATGAAATGCACCGTTCATGGAGAAGGTAAACCATATGTACGCATGAACGCTACTTTCATTTCTATTTCTTATTTTAATGGAAATAAAACATAATGATAAATAGGTATATTATAATTACAGTATAATATCATATATAATATCACTAAATCTATCCTTTATACAACCCACATAAGGCATTAACGAGTCACATCACTTTGAGAGGGCGGTAGTCTGCACTTCCTCAAATGAGATTATCGTATCTACCCACTATGGAAACCATAATGGTTTGATATAATTTGGAATTAAAAAAGAATAAATAAATCAAAAACATAATATATATCATATATAAATATAGTTCCATCATAGTGGCCACCATTAGAGGTGGTAAGATGAAACTGAATAATCATCGTTTCGTGAGGCGTTAGTTTTCCATCCAAGAAACATTACGTTATTAATCCATTAGATGGAGGTGTGTGTAAGTGTAGTTCGAATAATTCTCATAAAAAAATCATATTATATTGAGTATACTGGTCTTGTTACAAAATAAATAAAATAAAAAGAGTTTAGGGGTTGGAGAAGTAAAATAAAAGAAAACAATTTAAGAGAAACTGTTACCTTTAATTTGGGTAACTCTCTTTGGTTTAAACCAAAGGACTTCTTGAAATTCCTCCTGACTAAGTTAAGGCTTCTAAGAGGAGGGGGTGGATGTAGGGAGAATATTTGAGCAGAGTTTGGATGATCCAAAAGGCTTGAGAGGTGTGAGTAATTGCATAGAATTGGTCTCCTTTTATAAGGAAGAGGAGGGGCTCTTTATGAAAGTGTGGAAACAATATTTTATTATAATCTTATATTCGGTTTCAAGAGGTCCAAAACACATTAATGTAAAATATAAGATGACTCATATTCGAAATAAAATCATCCAATTGGAATTTTACATGTTTTTGATAACATTTTAATCATTAAAATCTTATTTATCTAATTTTTTTAATAATGTGGTAAATACTGCATCATTATTGTGTCATTAATAATTTAATTTACATGATGTCTAAAAATTATAAACAAAAACCCATGATGTAGGAAATATTTTTATCTTTCCTAAGAGTATTTATAGTCGAAAATAGGACTTATATAACACCATATAAAAATTAATTACTAAATGATTTTTGTTTATTTCTATTTTTCCTTTACATAAAATTAATTGATCTAAATTGTCATTTTCACTCCCATGTGGATTAATGGGGTCCCAAAATCGACCCAAAAATTCCCATTGTCGTTAATGACTCAACCAATATGTTTTGGACAAGTTTTAAGGTAATTTGGAATTATTATAATATTCTTTTTACCTTTAATTACTCTATTGACCTTTAACTGCGGTAAATAAAAGTCAAAAGTTACTATTCACCAATAATTATTTTAATCTTATTGAACCACATTTTAAATTTTGATAACAACCATGTATGTCATATTTTCTAAATTTAATTCACAGAAGTGGTACAATTTTATTTAAATGAAAAAGTCTGTTTTTTAACTACCACTAAGTGGTTTCACTATTCATCAAAAATTGATGTTTTTCAGAAAAATACCAAAAATTCAGCCTAAGATATATTTGATATCCCATATTCAAAAATTATGTTTAATTTTCCAAATTCAAAACATAAATGTTTCTTTTATTAATTTTAAAATTAATTCCTGTTGTTAAAACAAATAGCGTGTTTTTAAGAAACAATAACTTTCAAAAGATTGATACTTGTTTATGTACAATTTCAAAGTGAAATTAATTTGAATAACCAAAATTGGATTAAATGGTTAAAATATATTCTAATTACACTGTAAAACAAATTAAAAATATAATCTAACCATATAAATAAATTAGATTAAAAGGCACTTTTGAATTAAAATACAATATTTTCATTATTCATTAAAAAATGAACTTTATCTAAAAAATACCAAAAAATTACCCAAAGTAAAATTTGATGTACCCATTATAAAGAAGGATTTTATTTGGTCAATTAGAATCTATTAAATTGACCAAAACTATATTTAACGAGGGTTCTCCATATAAAGGCGATAAATCAGCCTTTTAATGTAAATTATGCTTAAAATTAGATTCATTCAAATTTTAAGCCTCTAACTTTTATTGGATAAATGTAAATAAATTTAACAAATATGTATAATCATATTGTAGTTAGTTTCATTCATTCCCGCCAATACAACGACTAGGAGTTAACTACCATTTAAAATAATAATACTATATTATTAGTGTGCAACGTAAGATTCCAAAGAAACCCATTGTTGTGTATCGGGTACGCTATCGAACATAGAAACCCCTTTAAAGTAAAATTAATATTTAATTCAAAAATATTAATAAATAATAAGTATGTCTTATTTTTCACTTTCCTAGGATGTTACAATCCATTAATGGATTTAGTGTATCAGAATAACATACTTTTATAATGACCAAAACATCCAGATATTTCCATTAAAACCATATCATATATGTTGGTTTTCATAAATTTCGTCTAATATTAATTCCCAAATTTAATAAATTATTGTATATTGAAAAAAATAGTGACCCAACATTTAATATATTATTATTGCATCTTTCTTATATAACAACAAAAAATTGTGATAAATACCAATATCCAAATGTTTATTATAATGGGAAAGTTAGGGACATATGTCTCTTGTACATAATAAATTAAATTAAATATTTTAATCCATCTTAATTTTCCTATTATAAGAACTCAGATTTTACTTATTACAAGATATATCCTAATTATATACAACAAATAAAGTGCCGAGTTAAAATATAAGTAAGGGAAGGAATATAATGGGGGAATAAGGGACATGAATCAATATTATAAGGGTGGACATAATTAATAGAATCATATAATAATACTAGGATCGTAATCATATTAATTATTGAAAAATATCATAATGAAATGTAATGTGTAATATGTATAATAATGAAATATCATAACATTGTTTCCAAATAACACAAATATTTATTTAAAAATATGGTATCCTTTTGACATAAAATATAAGTTCACAAATAATAAAATCATAATTATGATCAGAGTACACACAATGTTCACACATAATACACATAATATAAATATATATGTTGCATTAGACAAATAATTTTAGGTCCATATTATTTTTATCCCACCCATCACATCATAAAATCCTCAAAATGATGCATGACATGTGTAGAGATAGCGTATAAAAACCATAGTCATGAAATAAAAAAAAGTAAAGGAATGGGAATCATAAAGGACTTGTAATGAATAATTAATTTAACAAAACATCAGTTTCCCAAAAAAATAAGGCAAATCATACTCTATCATAAAACAACATCATTCATTTTTGGGGATGTAACAATTTAATATTTTTTGAATTAAATTTATTGAATAAATACTCATTAAAAATATATATTTATAAATGTATATTAATTTTTTTGAAGGTTAGAAACTTGTAAATCACTATGGTATTTTGTAAAAAATTATTGGATGAACATTTATGAATATTAGATGAAAACATATAAATAAACTAATATGATGTTGGAGATACTATAAAAAGGATTTTAGTTTTGGAATCCCCTTATAATAAATCCTGGTTAATTTCATCCCATTGTTTCCTCCAGAATTGTAAACATATGTTAATTAATACATTGTACTAGAATAAAATTTTATTCATTTTTAACACATTTTAAATTATAATTAGTCATTTATATTCCTTAATTCCCATTTTTAATGCTGACACATTTATATTTAATTTTTAAAATAAAAGTTTATATTATTCTTCCATATCGCTTTTTTGATGGTCATTTTTAAAAAATTATAATTTATAATAGAATAACACAATAATTGTTTAATTTATTTATATTTCATAAATAATTTATTATAACCATAAATTAAGGTAGTTATATGAAAAGTGTTGGAATGTTCCTTATTGGTTTTTAACCGACAGTTAATAGGAAAATGTTTAAAGAAGAATAACCAGTAATATATAATATTAAGAAAATAATAAATATAATGATTATATTATGTTATCATCATTTACATATGGATTACATTCTATTTAAATAATTTTGGATTATTTTGTTATGAAATGAATAAAGAAAAAAATAAAGAAGAAGAAATTTCTATGATAAGTTTAGGAAAATAATCTATTTTCTCCGTGTAGTTTATTTTCTTTGGCGTTGAACATCTTTGATATGTAGTAAGAAAAGAAAAAATGTCCCATGTGATTTTTTGGGGAATTAGATAGTGTATTTATGAATATGCTTCTCTTTTCAAATTGGATGTGATATCTTTTTCCAAGGGAGGGTACCAGTGAAATGTATAGATTGGGAGAATGGTAATTTTGAGTTGTAATGTAAAATGAAAATTCATATTGAAGGTAACCCTTTAGATAGTAATATTTCAAACAATAAGAAATAAATTTTAAATAAATAACATGAATTAATGAAATTTAATAATATTTTAATACCAATTTATTTATTTATCATAATTAATGGTTTTCATAATAAAAATTATTATTTTAATGGAATACATTTGATTTATGAACATGGAAGATATTAAAAAGGATTCAAAACCATGTTTACTATTTTTAAATGAATCATTTTTCAAATTGATGATGTTTATTTCAATCCAATGTCCATATAATTATATTATATAATTATTACATCACGTATGTCATAATTTTAAATGCACTAGTGTTGGAAAACATTATACTTACTACTCTCCTAAAATTGAATGTATTTCAAAAAAATCCAAAAATTTACAATTAATTGATTTTAATATTTTAGTTATAATAATTATAATAATATTAACTAAATAATGATAAATTTTATGTATTATTATTTTTGACAAAAAAATTGTATCATTTACAAAATACATTAAAATAATGTTTATTAGAAATGTGTGTATAATTTATTTTAGTATTTTTTTCCTTCAAGTTTATTTTACAGTAAAATAATGTTTATATTCTCCTGGGAAACTATAAGATTATTTTATTTATTTTATATTTTATTATATTATGATTACATTTCTATTCAAACACACAGGTTATTATACCCAATCATTAGGTTATTATTCTCAATGGGCTAGATACTATTTCAAATGTGACATTAATATTCCAAATGTCTCATTACCTCCTATAAATTCATATTAATTCATTCATTAAAAAATAAAAAAAATTCCATGATTTCTCTATATTTCCATTTTCTAAAATATTGTTTTGTTTTCTAATATTTGTTTTCCATTCTATAGTTTTGATCATGGGGGTCCTGATTATATAAAATTGGAATGATCCAATTTTTCCCATAATACTTTTTTTGTATCCAATTTTTCTCATATTTGTTTTTTTGTATTTCATTTTGTTTTGTATCTCTCTAATGTTATAATATCAATTAATGAAATATATTTTTTCTGTTTCCCAATGTATTTTATAAGTATATTAATCTACAATGTCTTATAACTAACATTTATCCATGAAAAAATATTATTTAAAATGTTTGTATATTTATATGCTTCATTGGGGATTTTTTGTGAATGAAAAATCATTATTATTTTTGGAATATTAAGATTTATGTTCTCCTGGTTGAGGAGTTTTTTCATTCGGGTTGTTTTCATCTGACCACACCATTTTTTGGATTCAAAAATGGAGAAGAGATATTCTCATTCATATCCCACTCTTTGGTTTTGGATTTTTTCCATCTATAGTTTTTATTATAGTCTCTATTTTTTTGTTATTATAGTCTACTAGATATGGGAATATTATGTTTCTTATTCAATTATATTTTTAGAATACTTGGAGGCTTTTCTCAATTGAAATAACCTCTTCCACTATGTGAGATTCTGGATTTACCTTGGGTATTTTTAGTCATTCTATGGATTTTCATGGGGAATAATGTAGTGAAGTGGGGATTTTTTCGCACACCAGGTCATTAAAGAGTTTATTTATATTTGAAATTTAAATCAATTTTTTAAATCTAAATACAAAATTTTTCGCTTTGAATTTTATTTTTTCGGAATTTTATTTTCTCACACTATTTGGGTGAATGATTTAGAAGAAACCATGTGATGACCATTACATTTCAGCAAAGAAACTAACATGTATGTAATTTTCAATTATTACATTTCATTCATATATATGTGGAACATGGTTAGTGGGATTCATATATAAAACCATTTTTCTTAGAATTATATGGGAGTTAGTTGGTTCAAAGATGGAATATGGTTAGCACTGACCACGTGGAAAAAAATTAAATTAATTTTTCACTTCTATTGGATTCCATATGTAATGTTCTTGATTAAGAACTCTATGTGGGATAATGTTCCGAATTAGAAAATTTAATAATTTTGAGTTTCCAAAAATATCACTATTTAAATTAAAATATTTTTTAACAATTTTTCCATTCACCTACATTCAACTGGGAATGTGAACACTAGAGGAAGTCCTATTACTTTCTTCTCATTTGTACAAAATATATTCCACTGCCTTTTCATTAATATTTCATCTAGTGAAACATTATTTCTTGATTTCTATATGTTATCATTCTCCCCACTTTATCCCTCTTAGTACACAGTGGAATTTTTTACATCGTTGATGATTAAATGGTTTTTTATTCTCATTGAATTTTGTTTTTATTTTTCTTGTTATTTTCAGTAAATTTCTATAAAATTTTATGTATAGACATTATAACTTTTTAATTTCATTATATAATGAAAACACAATATTCACAGACTACATTTTATAATGGATTTATTGATATTTCAAAAAAATAAATAAGGTTATTACATGAAATATCATTTTAAACATGAAACTACACATATTTATAATTAGTATAAATAACTAAATTGTTTACTCTTAGATATTTGATCGCCTTTTGGCATTATTTGGATTATGAAATAAATAGATATTTCATGTTCCATGATTATTTTGATATTTACTCACATGGGTGACTTGGTACATTGTTTTATATTGGAATATTTGTAATGAATTATTTTTTATATATTAAGTAAATATATTTAAAATAATTGATTTGAATTAATGGTTTTATATTTAATTTACAACCATTAGAATATATCATGTAATTAAAAGTATATTTTTATGTTTGGATTTCATTTTAACATAAAATGGTAGTCTAAATAGTTTGATTGTGTGACCCTATTATTCCCCTATTTTAACTACAATCCCAAGAGGGATATTTCTTATGGATTTGATGTGAATTTTTAACCAATGGGAATACATGTTGTCATATTATTACAAAATTTATATGTGTAGAGTTTTTTTCTTTATAATATTTAATAAGAGGTGATGTGAGATTTTTTTTATTAAAAGTTTCATAGGCACTATTGATTTATCACCTAAAAATGGATTACTAATCACTTTTGGATCCTAGGAGTCTTACTTTATAATTTTAGATGGACACTACTACACATTCATTAGTAAAAATAGGTCCCCAATAGGGATAGATTAACCTATTCAACTAGGGGGAGTTCCACCGATGACACTTATTGAGGAATGATTTTTGTTGTAGATATATAATTTCATCAATATATTTTTATATGGATCCTATTATAGTACATCATTGATGACCTAACATGTTGTTTAATAATCAAGGTTCTCCACAAAAAACATTATAATGAAAATCCATTACATGTGATATGTTGATTTATTAGTACACATGGAACCAAATATTTCCCTTACTGAAATCTAAAATTAGGACATGCTTCATGGTACATTTCTATATTTTACTAGGAATTTAGAATGATAATTAGAAATATATTTAATCATTTTAGAAATAGTTATTTATAGATATGTTATAAGTGGATTTCAAAAAAGGGAATTACGAATTAATAAGTGGCCAAATATTTTTAAAATATTTTTAGGTGAGTATTTACATTTATATGATAGAATGAATGTTTTTTAAATGATGATTGATGTATAATTATCCTGTCTTAAGAAATAGAAACCCTATTTTGTAATATCCCAATAATTTAAAAGATGAACATAATGTTATGTAGAATTTAAGAAATGAATCCACAATATTATAATAAAATATATCACCCATACCCATTATGATATACTTAATTTTAAATAAATACAATTTCTTTGATTGATTTTCATGCACACAACATCGAGTTTATGTTACTTTCAATACTATATTGAAAATTATTATTCAATCATGACCATTATTACCTAGCCATTTAGATCGATATTATGAATAGTATTAACATTATTATGAATATAATATGGTTTTATAATGTATAAAATAAATTCAATTGATATATAATGATTATCAATAAAATGAATATCATGTGAACGAAAAAAAATATACGAGGAAAATTAATTTTCTAAATGGATGTTTAGTCACAATTTATACACGTAATTTAAAACTAATTTTTAATATTTATATTGAATTTATTTAAAAACTTATTTTTTAAATATAAATTACTATATTTGATTTGTTTTCATTTTTTATAAATTAATTAAAATGATAAATTTTTTATGAATAATAAAAAATACTATTTTTTTATTGAAATCTAAATTTTTGTTTAAATAATTTACAAGATAAAATTGTTTTGAAAAAAAATTAAACTAAAATTATATTAATTATATTAAAATTTTTAAAATTTAGTACATTGGAATCAGTTTCATATTAAAATTTGATATTAAAACAATTTATACTAATGAGAATTTTATCTTTGGAAAACTTCTTTTTCTTCCTGTATGTGGTTTTATTCTAAATTTAACTCTTCCACTTATATGAATTAACTTTGAAAAAAATGATTCCATATTTTTATTCATTATAATTTTTTACATAATATGTTAAAAATAAAAATTTTCCATAATTAATATTGAAAACAATTATAATTTATTACAACATTTATGGTCAAAATGATTTCACTATGAGTTAAACGAATTATATAAGGGTTAAAAATGATCAAAAAATATTATAATAATGATTCCATATCTATATATTGACCATGTAACCTATATTTTTCTTTAATTATCCAATTTATAGTCTTTTTCAATGACAAGAATATGGGTATCACTTTTACATTTAAAAAATTCCAAATATTCTCTCTCTCCTACATATAAAAGGCCACCCATATCATCATATAATCACACATCCAAAACCATTTGTTTCTGCCAATACCTATGATTACTACATTCATAAGTCACTCCCCGAATCTAATAATAATTTGAGTTATTATTTTTCCCTACTATAAAGGTTATAGTTATAAACGTAAATAAGATCTCCGAAGAGGAGTCAAAATTCTTAAACATGTGTATTTGTATAATTTATTCATCAAAATACCTCAATGATTCCTAAAATATGAAAATATGATAACAAAATTATAGTAAATATATTAATCTTTTATTTTTTAAATTATATAACCCATATCAATCACCACAACAATTAAATGGGAAATAAACCAACGAGCACTTGTGTGGAAGACCACCGCCATGCAAACAGATGTTGTACGTTTTCCATCAACACCATTCAAGGACGGTTCTAATTTCTTTTAAAAAAAATTTATATTATATTTAAGAAATTATTATACATAATTATATTTTATACCATATATTATTTTTTAATTTTTATTCTGTGAGATATATGATAATGTTGCTCAGGTGTAAGGTGTACTACCGCACTCTCGAAGTGATGTGATTTGTTTCTCTCAAAAAATTTACCTGAATCATAATAATGTTAAAATTAATTAATATCTGTGATATTTATTTTATATAAATAATATTTTATATATATTATCAATTTTACATTTAAAAAAACCAATCTGTTTGAAAAAATAACATCACTCGTGCATACATGTGGACTACTACTTATGTGTATCCATGTGAAATGTTTTTCATTTTATTAGTACATGTATGGAAATAAGGATATATTTTATTAATATAAATTATATAAATTATATATTACTATTTTTTAAAATTTTAATTTTTATATATGTTTTATTTCATTCCATCAAGAAAAATTGAAACAGAATTCATGATATGTACGACCTATCCTCTCAATAAACAGTACACTCCAATATCATTCTCAGACATTAATAGATTATTATAAATATGTTTGTAATGAAAATATATAATATTTAAATATTTTATAAAAAATATATATATTATTTATCAATGATAAAATTTGAAGGGTCAATGTTACTAAACGCAAACATACATGAAAATGAATCAATATTAACTTGAAATAGTGATTTTATCAAAGAAATTATAATGAACAAGATTTTCCAAACTATAAAAATAATATATGGAATGAGATATGTGAATACTGTTCAAAAAAAGACCTATAATAAAATGATATTTTTATACATGAGGATTAGACATATAGAATGACTGTCAAACTTGGGGTAATAGTTTCTCACCTCACTTTTACTTGCTTGAGACAAACGACATATTCATTACTTTTTAATTTGGGGGGTCGTATATAATACCCCAATGATGTGTTTTATCATAAATATATATGTCATCATGGTATTTAACATTTCATTCGATGTTATTTACTTTATATTATTTATGATTTTGAAGCCTCCCATGATTTGGCATTTATTTGTCAATCTCATCTTTGTTCAGGATTATTTTTTTGTCAAGCATGGGGCATTTTTTTAAATGTGTAGATTAAAATACCTCTATTTTCTTAAATTATTGTTAGTCATGATATTTTTCATTTAATAGTACCATTTACATCGCATTCTTATGTATAATTATTGATACTTTTTTAAGAAAATATAACATTATTTATCGCTTCCGTCAAAATATATTTTCCATTAAACTCTATGTTTTCTAAAAATGTTTTATAAATTGTTTTCAAAAATTTTGAAATGTTTTAATAAATAAATTTTAACATATTTTATTAATATAGAATTATTAAATGATATTTAATGTTTCTATGAAAACAAATTTCATTTTAAATTTTACAAAAATGGGAAAGGAATCATTATTTTAATGTTTATGACATTAAAAAAAATTACACCATCCGGAACACTCAATGATTTAATAATTATTTTACAAAATTTTAAGTTTTATTTTCAATTTTTATTGAAATATTTTCTTCAGATTACTGTTTTGAAACATTATTTTCAATGAGAAAATAAAATTTTCCCCAATAATATTTTTAGTCACATTTTATGGTATTTCTATTCATCATTAACATCAACATTTATTGTACATATGATTCATTGGGAATATGTTTTATTGATACCATCAAATTTCGTTTTTATATGGATTAAGATAATTATTTATGAGGAAGTTTATTTTTATAACCATTCACCATTGTATTCTCAATGATTTGTGATTTTGTTTATTGTTTTGGGGGTACACATACACATTTGTTATTCCAATTTTCAAATATCAATGTTAATCATGATTATTTTTCAAACCATTCATATGAGGAATTCGTTACGTGTTTTATGTGGTGGTTGAGAACCATTTATTCATATAACCATGATGAATTGATAGTCCTCATGAGGTAAGTCAGTTGGCCAATTTAAATTTGTTTCTACCGAGAACTTTAAACATTCAGGTTAATATTATTGAAAATATATTTTAGATATCAAATATTATGAGTTCAATCATTTTGATATCATTTTTTTCATTGTTATTGTTTTATTATTTTTATTATCCATGGATATGTTTCAATATATTGTTTTTATTTATTTTGGTTTATTTGATCATCAATTATTTCTTAGATATTATGATGATTTTATTTATAAAATAGAACATGTTCTGCAATTCCCCTTTTTATAATGATTATTCTTATTTATTTATGATATCATCCATAAAATTATTAATCTTACTAACAATCTATGCTCATGAATTTTATACGTTTTATTTTTAATATTGTAAGAATAAGTGTTTTGTGAATAGTATTCGGGGATACGATGTGGGGAAGAATGATTTTCCAAAACAAGGAACATTGTGTAATATATGTTTTCAATTATAAAATAGATTTCGATTACATATCTAGATTACTAAGAATACTAAACTAGTCTATCCTTTAGATTTTGTTTTCTTTTATATTATGATAATTTAAGAAACTAGATAGCATAACTAGGTTACTGGAGTCATGTATGTTACTTTTTGTATCATAGTAAGTTTACTAGAAATCATATGAACTACATTTAGGAAAACATATATTATGGATCATAAATCTATGAGATACATTGGGGATAAGTATAGAATAAAAAATCAATGCTTTTTTATGATTTGGAATATATAGTTTTTCCTATTAATACATCCTTATGAGGATACATGTGGACGTGGTTTGGGAGAAAATGTACCAAGGGGTTATAACTCTAAAAATGGATTGTTGGCCTTGTATTGAGTGCTACTAGGTATATGAAACAAGCCTTATAATGAACCTGTTTTGATAGTACTGGGAGACATTCTTTTGTTAATTAACATTTTATATTTTAACCATCATGAATTAATTGAATAGATGATGATCATTAATGTCTTAGATTAAACCTACAGTCTCATATATTTAAAGGATGTTGTCAGGACACAGTAATCCTATATATGAATCTTCATGACTATGGTATCTCCCACTATGATTATTGTTTCTCACATTGTGTTTTTTAGTACTTGTGAATGGATGGAAGTATAATAGACTATGTTAATTATGAATGTGATATAAAATATGTAGACGAGAAACCAAATGGGATGATGAATGGATTGATGGAGATTGTGATTATGCCTAATCCATTATCCCAATATATGATAAACAATACTATCTTAATAGACCTCTCAAAATCACCAACAAATATAAGGATTTATTCTAGTATTGGATTGAAAATTATAGACCATGTAGGAATGAAGTCTTTACATCCTTCTTGTCATAAATAATGAAAGAGACACATTGAATAATAACTCAAATGAATAGTAAAATTTTTTATGTGTGTAAATGATGGAAACAATAATGTAACTTTTGAGTAAATAATTATATATTCAGTTAACATAATAACTTCTTATTATGATAAATTTCCTGATGATCTCCTTCCTTTTATTAAAAAGGACGGTGACAAATCTCCCATTTTTAGACTTTTGTAAGCTATCTCTTATCCATGTTTGTGGCTGTTTTGAAAGGACTTTTTCATCATTGTGTCATGCCTTTCTATTTGGGGTCTATTTTTTTAAGATTTGTTCTTTTATTCTTCTCTAGAGAGTCTTGTTTATTTTTCTACAAGTTGGACATAGAGTCTGCTGTGCTGCATTCAGTTGCAGTGGTCTTCCCAAATTCTGGAATGATGTGGCTTGCCTATAGTTCTCTAGTAATCTCTAAACCAGTTTTCAAGATGTATCTGTTGGATTGTATTTCATTTTTTTCCGGGAATCATTTGTGGAGTGCCGACCTAGAGCGGACTGGATTGTCTTCAAAGAAGTTGGCTTCATTTGGCAGATGTCTTTGTGAATGATGCTTTTGGCACCACTCATAGAGCTCATGTGTTTACAGAGGGTGTTTCTAGGTACCTGAAGCCTTATGTTGCAGACTTCCTTTTGCAGAATCTTCTGCTTGACATCCAATGCCCACCTTATTTCAATGGGAATTTCCTGGTGCTTTGGTTTTTGATCTCTTTCACCATATCCATACAATACGGTTGTTTGGTGTTTCTTGTTTGTATTTTTCCATGTATTGTTTTCTTTTTTTCTTTAATAAAATTCCATTATTAATAACTTCTTGTAATGGTCTCCTAGAGATATTATTTATGGATTAATATTTTAAATGTGGAAGATATTGTAATTATGAAAATCAATGCACAAGGGTGAATTCTCATGAAGTGAATCAGGAAGGTTGTAAATTTAATGGTTATATTATTGATGGTGAAGAGTCTAAATATTCCATAAGGAAAGAAGAAGGAATTATGGAATAAAAAAATGAATCCTAGTTAATAGTTTCTATGGAATCCTACTTTTTTATCACAGAAAATTTTCATTTCAATAAAAAAAATTATAATCTATTATTCATTAGTTTCTTTGAAATTAGGAACATTATAAAATAAATCCTAAAATTTTTTCTAATCCACTTTATTGTAAAATTCATCGGTTCGCCCTGTGATACTTTTATAGCATCTCATATCATAGGGACATAAATCAATTGAAGAGGGTGATCATTAAGCATGATAAGTGAATAATAAAGGGAGACATCAATCATGTGATCATGAGGCAGATCAAAAAATCATAATTAATATAATAGTAAAAATAAAATTGAAAAAAACATTAAAATGTTTCTACAACATAAAAATGAGACATTTATAAGAATACAACCATGGATAATCACCAAAGTTTCATACATCATAATAACAGAGGTTATTCTCCACGGTATCATAAAACATGTAATCTATATTGGTTAAATTCTTTACTCAATGAATTGTAGTGATAATATCGCACACAATTCATGTGTTTTAATTACATGGGACACACATTACTCATATAAAATATTTTTTTAAATAATCAAAGTAGTATTTATTGTGAGATTAAAATAAATTATTTGACTATGTAAGTGATTAAAGTCATGATTATATCATCACTTTCAAACCATGGATAGGGAATGTGGTTATCATCTATTTAAATTTCATGACCCCTCCAAACAAAGTGAACCCCTCCTGGGCCGAAAATATGAGAAGAGAGATATTGACCCCCACGTCCTGCCTCTAGTAGGCCCCAGGATGGCAGCTAGAACCAAGGGTATAGAAAACACACAGATGGGAAGCACTACCCTCTATGAGAACACATGAGAAAGGGAGAGATAAGATGGACACCAACCAGCTCTAGCTCAAACTACTATATAAAATGAATCCCATGTACACATATGTAATGTTCTGAAATAACCAATAAAACTGAAAATGAAAACTAAAAGTACCAAAAGAAATTTAAACGTCAGTGACCACCAATCGCGAACTGCTCCAGCAAAACCCCAAACTAATAATAACTAGACTGATATCTAAACTTCTCCAAGTGACCTGAAAAATAGTTTATATAACATAGCATGAGTATAACAGTATACTCAATAGGATCCTCCCAAGATCCACCCATTTAAAAGAAATGAAATAATGCTAAAGCACATTGAACAATAGGTGAAACTAACTCGTCACCTAAACATGTATACTAATTTCTCTGCCTCACCATGGATACTATCACCATGTATCACACACATGAGTATATAATATAATAAAGGATATCAAGGTCACCCTACTACCCCTTACCCACTGTTTTTTTCTACTTTTCCCCAACATTGCATGTACTAACCCATATCTCTTCAAAAGGGTTGGCCCGAAGATACCTGAGCAAGCACTAAAACTTGTACCTCAAGCAACACAAAGGCTTTCTCGCAGATACCTGGTTTAATCACCTCACCATCCACACAACTAGAAGGAACTAGGTAGTTTTTGGGTCCCACCACCGCCCGAATAACATGTATAGTACATCATGTATTACAACTCAAGCCACTAAAACCCATACACCGAGTAAGGATACTTCATCTATCACGGCCAATACATGTTATAACTATAGTAGTCCAAAGGAAACTATATCTAGAATATATGTGTGTGAAATAACGACAGCTATTATAGTCCTCTACACACATAGTTGGGGAAAACTAACCATCATGCATACCATCACAAGTAATGACCAATTGAAAGAGTGGGGATAAAGGGGGGTGTCTGCCATCCATCCTCCCATTGAGATGTTAGAGAAAACAACCTAAGGGATCAAAATCCTCAAGGTTTTGGTCGTCCTAACCGATAGGGTGGGTTAGCGTAAAGAAACACAAAAAATAAAAGATATAATATATCTCACAACCAAACTATGGGAAAACCCATGACATAGACTCGACTGTAGAAAATGTCTCTCAGACTCCCAAATTCTACTACTAAGACTAGGTGTGCTATAATCCCACAACCATATATAGAGCTTTATTAAATTAATTGTTTCCATTTTTATAATTTTTAATTTATGTTAATTAATACTTTATACATTAATTAACCATTTAAATTATACATTATATTTAATTAGCATCACAATAACGTTTCCTTCCCTCGAGGAATAACTAAACCAAGTCTACAACTTCTCAAGAGTATACCCTCATCATTGAATCCCGGAAAGCTCCACCCCATAGTTTCAACCTCACTTATTCAAACATTTATTAATAGCATTATCACTTTCCCATATTCCTAATCATTATAAAAAAGAAAAACTAAGCTACGAAATACAATGGGCTCAATATGGTTAGTAAATGGAATACATGTCAAGTTATTGCAAACTATAGCAGGAGCATAAACCCATCCCTCCTTGAGAATATAAACACAGAAAGCGTGTGGCATACATTGCATGTTTTTGTCTATTTTGTAAGGAGGGTAAGCAAGACCAGTTTCCTTAAGTAGAAGGGAAAAAAATAAGATAATAACATAACAAACATCCCACATTCCTAGCAGCAGGTAAGCCCCGCTTAAACCCATTTAATCACCTATAGTTTACTCCCCGACTCCTACATGCATAAACTGAGGTATCTCACCACTCTAGGCACCAAATATTGTGTTAACCACTAGGCCTCCCTACCCTAAAATTCCAAAAATCCATCCAGGCTCACATCACATCACAAGACCCATGAAAAAAGCAAACAACTAGGATATTTTCCCTAAACAAGGCATGAAAACGTCACACACAATAGGCTCTCATGGCTCTAAAGTATAAGGCACTCAACCTTACATGAAAGAGGGTAACTTAGAACCCTATTAAGAATTATCATTTATCAAATAATCAGTTTTTTAATCTATATTGAATTAATAGATTCATTATTAGAATATTCTAACTAAGGGAAACCTTAAAAACAAGATATCATAGCTATAAAAAATTAATTAAATAGTTAATTTGATATAACATTGAACAAAAAAAATCAACATGATTTACGTTTATCAATATATTTGGTTAAACATGCACATCTACATCAGTTTGATTAACATAAAACACAACAACAACAACAACTAGATTCATTTATATGCCCCATTATCATTGGAAAAATAATTTAAAATCAATTCTAGATTTATATTCTCCACCAATTTCCATCAAGAACAAAATTATAGAATGGAAAACTATAGATAACACACTATTTAGAAAATCAAGAGGCCATAACATCACTATACAAGGAATACGAATTATTTTTAACAAATTTCTATATTTATTATGTCAATTCCATTGTGATCTAATGGCTAAATAATAATAAATCTATATTTTAATGCGAAAAGAATAGATAATCCACAAATGCGCTACCTCAAATGCTTTCTAGGATTCTTTTTATGTGAATGGGACAACACAACAGATCACGATCACCACTCCCGCAACAACTACATCCACTAGGGGACGCCATGGAAAAATACCATCATCCAACACCCAAGAAAGATCAATTAGAAACATAACGCTCACATTCCACTCATGGAAAAGAGAAATATGAAGAAACATATCAAGGAACCCAGAATAACGGTGTTATCACATACCTTATCAAATAATGATTGAAACTTCCTTATTTCACTATAACAGGGGTGCAGAGTCATTAATAAAATATCCAATGGGAATTGTACAAATAATGGAAGTGTTATTACTCCATTTTAATGGGTGAAATAACTTTGTGCATCCCGTACCAAGGAAAAACAAGAGGGAAGAGCCAGGAAGAAGGAATATACCTATTTGAATATCTAAATAGGGCGATGGTTTAATATGTTTTAGATTTTCCATTAAAGGGGGATCATGTAATGATTACGTGTTTCATAAAAGTAACGAAACCTAGAAAGGTAGTAATATTAAGATACGAATTATTATCTTTGAATTGGACTTATATCCCTTAAAATAATTATATGAATTCATTTTACGTCAAAGGAAATTTCAATGGGGTGAAACTGTATGAATTTGGGAAAAACTAGAAATTTGACAAAGGAAATGAATCACAGTTCTAGAAAAACAATAGAACCAATCATTATTTAAATTTTAAAAATGAAAATGACATTGTTCTTGAAACAATATTCATGACCTTGTTAGATGTCTCGCTGATCCTGAAACATTGGACCTGCAAACATTGTTCATGGAACCATTGGATGTCTCCCCATTTTGGAAACACTATTCATGACACTGTTATATGTCTCTCCGGTCCAGACTCACTAGACCAAGAAACACTCTTCATGACATAGTTTGATATCTCCCCATTCTAGAAACACTGTTCGTGACATCATTAGCTGTCTCACCGGTCTCGACTCATTGGTCCTAGAAACACTATTCACAGAACTTGAAATTTGGTTAAAGTGTTGTGGATAAGTAACCTTGAACTCCTAGAAAACCTCAATGACCAGATTTCATGAATGATATGGAATAGAGAGGTCCAGTCCATTACATCAGATCCCTCTCAAAACATTCTCATCCCCGAGAATCAAAAACCAACCCAATGGGGAAAGAGAAAAAGGGGTCTGAGCAACCACCCTCGATATACCTCTCAAAGCTCTCTACACCAATGGAGTTCAACCACATCAAAAATGAATATGTGAAACCACACGACAACCATAACCAGCTCCTAATAACTCTCCCAGGGGAGATTCCTCTCAAAATAGAGCTAGTCATAACAAGAAATAAATGTAATCCATCTCATTATAGGAAAGGTATACAACTGCAAGACAAACCTCATTGCAAAAAAAGATCCAAACATTGAAAATATTGGTGTACAGATCATGTAAATTTGAATCACATTCACATCTACTCTTCTCCAAGCCATCGTGCTACCACAAGACACGAACCAATGGGATAACATGCTCGCATAACACCTTCTTCTTGCGGTCATGGATTTCCACTAGCCCCTCCTCAAAAGGTTGCACCATCATCAACATCAATTTATCCCAAATCAATGATGTGAAAGTTATAATGATGATAATGACAGAGTAGTTATACATGAAAAACATAGTGTGTTAGGCTCATCTAAGGGGGAGTGCTACACGATATGCTATGACAGAAAAACAACCCAATACCTCGAAAGGCCCAACAAATAGTGTATAATGATTACTCCCAGGAAAAAACCTTCACTGCCCAAAAAGGGGAGTCACCATTATAAACACATGATCCCCAACGTCAAATCCCATAGGTCTCCTCCTATAGTCAGCATATGACTTCTGCCGATCCCACACTACCTTCATCCTGTCGTGAATCACCTGAACCATCTTTGTCGTATTCTAAACTAGTTCTGGCCAGAGAATTTCTAACTCTATGAACCCATTTCTGCACATAGAGAAGGGCATGGTCAGCCATACAATGCATCAAATGACTCCATAGAAATGTCCTAGTGAAAAATATTTATGTATGTGGCCTCTATAAGGGGTAAATGTCTCATCCATGAACATCCAAAAACAAGGACACAAGAGTGAAACATGTCTTCAATTGTCTGGATGGTCCGCCCTATTTGATCATTTGTCTGTAGATGAAAATAAGTGTTAAGTAATAGATGAGAGTGAAAATAATGATGGATACCTCCCTATACCCTAGAGGTAAAATGAAAATATTGATTGGAAATGATAATCCTATGGAATCCGTGGAGCCTCTCTACCTCCCCCAAATACTTCCTTGACAAAACCTCTACAAAGCATAACTCTTTGATAACTATGATGTGGGGGGATTTATTCAAATGATCCACTAACACCCATATAGCACCATAGGATCCTTGAGATTGATGTAAACTAGTAACAAAGTCAATTGAGATGCCCTCCATTTTCCATTGAGGATCATCAAAGGACAGGAGTAAACCACTGGGAACATAGTGCTCTCCCTTTACCTTATCGTTGAACTATTATTGATACACAAACTTTGTAACATCATGCTTCAACCCAGGCCACCAAAAATGACTCCAAAAATATCCATACTTCTTCGACACACCATGATGTACAACAAAAGGAGAACTATGGAACACCCTAATAACCATCGACCGCATCGTCAAAGGAATGAAAAACCTTCCCGAAAGAAACACTCGATGTTGTTCATCCTCATACATACCTTCTAGGGCCTCTCCACAATCAACATGGTATCTCCAAACATCTTCCTCAATATCCCCAAACTGGGAATCTTCCATCAACTACCCCAAATATGAATACATTGTCATCTAGAAATGACAAACTATACCCCCACCGTATCCCATATCCAAATGTAATGCTAAATATTCTTCCATCACACTCTAGGAATCAATTGATTCACAATCTATATTACTTCATTACTTCCTAATCAGTGAATTGGCTACAAAATTACCTTTACTAGGTGTATACGAGATTTTTAAGTCATAATCCAGAAATAACTCCATCCTCTAATGATGTCACAAGTTCGGGTAATGTTGTGAGAAAACATACCTTAGGCTCTTATGATTGGTAAAAACCAAAAGGTGTTCATCGACATGGTAATGTATCCCAAACATCAGAGAAAACACCACAAACTAAAACTCAATATCATGGGTGGCATAGTTACGTTCATGGGAATGAAACTTGCAAGACCATTATGAAACAAATGATCTCTGATGCATTAGAACACATCCCAACCCTAGATGATAACATCGTAGAAAACATCAAACTTAACTGCCTCTACTGGAAGAAAAATGATACAGATCACTAAACAACATCTCCTTTTGAAAATTGAAAGGAGAATTACACTGATCAGTCCAAACAAATGCCTGATCCTTCTTAGTCAGCACAGTCAGGGGACTCGAAACCCAAGATAAATAGGCTACGAACCTCCTATAATAGCCTACGAGGCCAAGGAAATGTCACACTTCGAAATCTTCCCAAACAACTTTTTCTGATGAAGAACTCCCAAAGTGGGACACAGATTCTCTGCATGCTCCTCCTCAGAAGCTTAATACATATGGATTTCATCAAAAAAACCCACCACCAACTTATCTAGGAACACACAGAATCAAACCTTCATCAATACCACTATCTTAGGGGATTCCCAAGTCACAACTAATTATATCTTCGATAGATCCACTGATACTCCCTATTGGTACATAACATGCCCCAAGAAATAGACTTATCAAACCTGAAACTCACACTTCGACATCTTCTGAAACAACTATTGTTGATGAAGAACTCCCAAAGTGGAACACAGATTCTCTGCATGCTCCTCCTCAGAGGCAGAATACATTTGGATGTCATAAAAAAAAACCACCACCAACTTATCTAGGAACACACAGAATCAAACATTCATCAATACCATGAACACAGCTAGAGCATTTTTACCACCCCAAGCTTTCACAGTACATTTCGCTTTGAATAATACAATAGTGTGTGTTGTACGCAACTTCGAGTTCTAACAAACCACAACCAATCAAACTAGCTGTTATGAATAGTAATACACAATTTTTGATATTTTATAAATTTTACCTTTCAAAATGGACTTCATTTTTGGATTCAGAATACCGAAATTAGCATAGGGTGATGTTTTTTTTATTTTTCTGAAAACATTCAATTTTTGATGAATAGTTAAAACACTGAGTTATTGTTTAAAACAGACTTTTTTATTTAAATAATTATTTATTTTATTTAAATTAATTTAAGTCAAAATAGATACATAATACCTATATAAGTTCAATTTAATTCATTGGATTCAGTTTATAATAATTTTAGATACAAAAAAATTGTATTGAACTTTTTACCGTCTTTTACCCAACTCCTAGGAGCGCTGGAAAATTTTCAGAAAACATAATTTTACGGCTTCTGTGAGACGAATTTCAAAAATCCAAGAGACATGATTGATATCAGTATGTAAAATTTGGATCAATAAGATGAAAATAATTTTTGGTGAATGGTAACTTTTTACATTTATTTACCACAGTTAAAAGTAAATAGGGTAATTAAGGGTAAATATGATATTATTATTACCATAAAAATTGTCCTGATTCTATTGGATAAATGAAATTTGACCAAAAACAACCTTAGGAATAAAATATGATCCTTTTGGTCCACTTGGATTACATTATTACATTTATTATTATTTATTTTAAGGAAGAGTTAAAAGAGCTAAAATGAATGTTTAATAACAAAAACATTTTTAATATAAGGTTACACATAAGATAAATTAGACAATAAATATTCATTATAAATATAAAAATATTTCCTACATAATGGTATTATATTTAAAATTTTTATAAATTTAATAATTAAATTAATTTATGACACAATGATGATGTAGTAATTACATATTTAATGAAATATTAAATTAATTGATATTATAAATATCCAAATAAATGTAATTTGTGACTTTTTATGAATTAAACTAATTTTATAGGTTAATATGACATGTTAGCGTTGGTTAGATGATTTTATTTCTATGTAATAATGCTTTTATGAATTTATCAAAAACTAACTATCAAATAGTGTCAAAATTGTGAGAAAAGATTTTTTAAAACTAATCTTACATTATTAATTGATATTATATTCTTAAAAATCTATGGTTCAGAAAAAAGACTTATATAAGGATTTTTGTATGATTAATTAACCAATTGGGGCTCTCTTGGATGTATATAGTATGTTTATTAACCATATATTATAAAAATACAAAGAGACATGGTAAAAGTCAAATAATTTAACTAAGAGTTAAATCTATAAGATAAGGTTAGTATAGTGACCCAAACCTATCTAAAACCTATTGGTTGAGTGGTTTTTGACCCATCCCCACCTTATAATTTAAATAATTAATTTTGAAGCCATTATAAACCTAAAATGATTTTATTATAAAATAATATTTCTAGCTTTTCCTAAGGTTCCCCTCACCCTTCTTATAAATGGGCACTCCCCCTTCTCTATAATTCACACCTTCAAAACCATTTAGCTTGGTCTAACGCTACCCTAATACCCTCTCAACTATCCTCACTTCATACTAGAGGCCTTCCTTTTTCCTGAATGTCAGCCTAATGAGCCCTTTTGATCAAATCAAAAGGAAGAACCCGAAGAAGAGGTAAATATTTCTTCACCTCTTTCAAGTTCCATTCATCTTCCACTTACTCTTTATTTGTTGTTTCCATTATAAAATAATAACTTCAGTATCCTATATATACTATGATGTTATTATAAATATGTTACATCAAAATTCATTATTAAATCCATCCTTTGAATGACACGTCACCATACGTGCGTATGTACGGCTTACCGTCTCCACGTCATGGTGTAATTGTTATTGAATACATTATTATTTGGATGGGAATAATAATGGTGTGGAATTGATGTAAATAATAAATATAACATGATAATAATTCTGTATATATGATATACCATCCAATTATATATTATTTTAATATCAATAAAATGATATTTTCGCTCATGTGTACGTACAGATTATCGTCTCCACGAACGCGATGAGATTCATTCCCCATCGTATCCATTCAAGACTAATTTTCATTAGATGATTAAAAATAATGTTGAAAACATAATATCATTATGAATATTAATAATATAAATCCTATCCATAACAATCATTAATTACATAACAAATCATATAATGAAAAATGAATTAGTTAACACCCGAAACGACGATAATACTAAGATATTATTAACAAAGCAATGTTAAAAGATCATATATGATATCATATTAATGTATATGATTCTTGTATAATTTAATAAAAATTATTTCACCATTATATAGAGTTTTAACCTACCCTTGACCAAGTAAATGTACAAGTTAAGGGTTAATTTCACAATCTCTTCATTATATGAGGTTGTTTATTTGTAATTATCTAATGGGACCTCTTTATCATCAACATCCATGTTTCTTAAAAGTGTATTTCAAAAAAAATTACTATTTTATAGACTATGGGGAAAAGTCATATATACCCTTGTTTGAATTTTATAAGATGTTTATAAAGGAATCTTTACCTTGTTTTCCAAACATGGTACTTTATGACCTTTTCGATAAAATTAAGGTAAGAATGTTTTTTTAACTTATACGGTGGGTGCGGCTATTTTCCGCCATTATAACATTTTCGAAGATTCCATTAGAAGCTTATAATAATATCTTCAAATATAAATGTTTTCTTTTATAATTACGTGACTTTTAAATGATTTCAAAATATAAAGAGATATTTCTCTAAAAAGGTTTTGATTTCATTTATGTCAACATCCTTTGTTGGATTTTAAGTTTGTTTGATGTTGATTTATTATGATACATAACTTCCACATTGTATTGATGGTTTTGTGATATGTTTGAATGTGGATGTGTTATTTCATACCATTCAGGGTTTATGTATAAAGTATTGACATTTAGTATGCTAGTTTTAATATGAATATTTATGTTATGTTTAAACCTTTTCATATGAGGAATGCATTGGACATAGTAAGTGACGAATGGAGCCCTCTATAGCTCCTCAATGCATCGGTAGGTCTCATGAGAAAACTACTATCTTGTAACAAGGCCTTGACAAAATCTTATTTGTAGTCTAGGAACAAGGCCTTGACTATGTGGTTTTGAACATCTGGAATTATGCATTCCCTAATTATGAAAGCCACTTTTGATATTGCAAGTGATTATTCAATTAGTAGAATATCCATGTGAGTATGTAAATGGAATTATTTTGATTTTATCTTTTCCATATGATGCTGATGTTCAAGTTTAAAAGGCTTTTGTTTTAGTCTTATACATTTCCTAACATGTTTATTATTATTTATGAATGTTTACGCTATATTTTTATCCTTACTGAGCATCTGAGCTCACCAATTTCTATGTTTTATTTTTCCTAGATTGCAAAGAAGTATATTATGACTGACCTATAGGGATAGTCTATGGGATCTCACTATTGTCTATGGAAACAATGTTTTTATAGTTTTCCATTTTATGATGTAATGTAGAACTTATGAATGTATCTAGTAAATCTATGGCTACTAAACTAATCGATCTTTCGAGACATAATCTTTTGTGATCATTCCAATGATACTTAATAATGCACAAACTTTGGGCTTCTGGGTTCAGGGCATTACAGTATTCATCTCACCAAACGACATCACCATGAACTCGTAATGCCAATGACGACAGCTAAAAGCAATCATCATAATATCATCAACCTTCATTCACATTATATGATACATGAACCATAATTCGATATTCAAGAATAAAAATTTAGCCTTAAATTGGTCAAAAAATCATCAATTTGGGAATGAATATAGATATTTTTCACTGTCACTTTGTTCAAGCGATGATAATGGCCACACAACCACAAATTCCCACCAACAATCATCACAAAAAATACTAGTACACCCTACGGTGACACACTCGGACTGATAGAACCACACTGAAATAGACCATCGATATTTAAATACATATCTCACTACTCATTTGGTTCCATCCTATATGAAGACATCGAGATAAGAGACGTTCCTGGTTGTAGGTAGACCCTGAACATGATCTCCCATCGAGGGGGTAATGCTACAACCTCTTCTGGAAAGACATCAAGATATACTCTCTAATGACCCTAGGAAATTCTGAATGGTGAACAT
The DNA here is from genome assembly GCA_963277665.1 of Viscum album. Lineage (NCBI taxonomy): Eukaryota > Viridiplantae > Streptophyta > Magnoliopsida > Santalales > Viscaceae > Viscum > Viscum album. Next base: position 49,304 of record CAUJRU010001647.1, read on the forward strand.
CTAATGAAATCAACATCAGATCATCCATCATGGATGATGAGGAAGGAACATTCCTCTGACCCATCTGAGGTTCTCGCTCACCAACAAACATATCTAGCTCTCCATCAGCATCGAGGAACACCACCTACATCCGGAAGAAATTTAAAATAAACTACAATGAATATAACCAACCCATGAGGAGTATGACATCATATGGTTGTATCTGTAAAAATAGGAAGTTTCCCGAAGAGTATTGTTCCCCAAATAGTAGCTTGTAGTCTCTATGTACTTCAAACAATTCATCTTGACCTCCAACTATCTTAGTCAACTCCAAGGGAACTAGAAGTTTCTCTAACTCAATTTTTAAATCATGGATAAGGGAATGTGATATAAATGAGTGCATCACTCATAATTAAAAAAAGGATAAATCCAAGTAGAAAACAAAAAAGGGTACCTCGAATGATGTCTGGATCACCTGGCACTGGCAATGAAAAAGCAAGAAGATCACCAAAACCTTCTCCAAGACCTATTCATCCCTAATAAAGACCCCCCACCATAGCCTCTCAATATTATCTGAGGAAGGGGAGAATCTAGAGTCTGTGTCTGCTTTCCCCATCTACTCTATGATGATCCAATGCTGGTGCATCCTACTACTACTACCTCTACTGAAACTACATCAACAGAGGAAACATAAGTGGAACAACTTCTGCACACTAACTACTCTGAAAAGTGGGTCACTCTTGCTGTTGATTACCTCAAACTCCATATGAAAACAACTGACTAAACCTTTGTTGTGGGCTTGAGAACCATTTCCCCTGGGGAAATGAGATGATGAGGGATGGGTCATACCCCTGACCGAACATAAACTCTTCTGTTCTGAAAGCCAGGATCCCCAGATGACAACTCTAATTTGTGAGGATTCCTGACGACTCCCCTCTCTAGATGATTTAGTTCTGGTTAACATTCTATCAATGGAATGTGCCTTTTCCAGCACCTCGATATATGTCGTAAGCATAAACAGTGTGACATGGTGGTGGATCTCTACACAAATGGCCTCCTCAAAATGCCTCACCCTAGCCTCCTCATTTGGAATTAGGTCCGAAGTGTACCAAAAAAGGATTCTAAAATGGATCTAGAACTCTCTCAGACTAGAGATTCCCTACTGAAGGGTAAGCAACTCCTGGTGAATTTATGCATTCACGGTCGAAAAAACAAACTCTACTCCAAAATACTCTTAGAACATATCTCATTTGATCACCGACACCTCATGATCCTCGAGTAACATGAACCACCAATGCCTCGCTGCCCCACACAGTATCGTCACAACCAATGACATTTAGTGCTCATTTTGAGTATCGGATCGAACAAAAATCTATCTCAACATCCTCCAACTAGTCTTCTATGAATTAGTCTAAAATAAATCCCATATAATCTTACATCCACTAGAACTAAAACACTAGGAGGTTCCTCCTCCAAGTATCTTCTTCATCAACCTCTAATTTTTGGCAATATACTGGCGTAACCTGCTAATCAACTCGTGTGCGAACCTGAGGAGCCTGTCAACCTAGAGCCATACTTACTAAAGGTCATACAGTTAGAGCTCCTAAACCTAAAATATGGAAGACTTTGGTATTAAATATTTTTTTTCTTTTATTCATTTTAGGATAACCTATCTCAGGGTCTACCCAATCTAGCATGGGCGCAAACAAGAATGATGCATGATCCTTTCCTAGGTCTCTACCCTGCAACCATTATCACCTCATTTAGTAGTGAATGTAAACATAATGGTCAGTGCATCAGATCACTAGGTTCCCTAAATACCAATTTCTTAGTAGGTCTACAGTGTTTATAGTTCTTTTTAAACATTCCAAACATCATTTCTCAACCAACCCTTGTATCATCACCTATGCATAACTCCAAAATCCATCATATCCTTCAACTAGACCTCTAATACAACTATGTCACGACCACCTTCCCATAAAGTGAACCCCTCCGGGACCAGCTATTTAAGAAGATAGATAATGACCCCTAATTCCCACATCTAGTAGGTAGCGGGTTTTTGACTAGCACCGAGGGTATAAAAAACACACATATGGGAGGAAGTACCCTCTATGAGAACATGTGAAAAAGAGAGGGATAAGGAAGACCCCCAACCAACTCTAGATCAGATTATTATATAAAATGAAAACCAAGATCACATATGTAATGTTATTAAAGAACTAATAAAACTGAAAGGGAAAACCGCATGTACCAAAATAAATTAAAATGATAGTGACCATGAATCCAGAACAACTCCTATAAAACCACAAACTAGTAGTAACCAACATGATATCCAACCTACTCCATCTGACCTGAAAAATAGTTTATATAACATAGTGTGAGTATAAAATTACACTCAATAGGATCCCCCATGGAGAATCTCATTTAAAATTAATGAAATCATGCTAAAGTACAGTGAACAACAAGTGAAACTAACTTGTCCTATAAACATTAATTTTATGTTCCCAGCCTCAAAATGGAAACTCACCAGGTATCGAATACTATAGTATATAATATAAGAATGAATATCAAGGGTACCCCACTACAACTTCCCCATTGGTTTTCCACTTTTCCCCATCATTTCACATCCTAAGCCACCTCTCTTCAATACAGATGGTCTGAAGACAACAGGGCGAGCAGAAAACCTATACCTCATGCAACACAGTGGCTTTCCCACAGACACTCAGGAGAATCACTGCACCATCCAGAAAACTAGAAGCAACCAGGCAGTTTCTAGGAGACACTATAACCTGCATAACGTGTATCATACAACATTTATTACTCTTTAAGCAACAAAAACCCATACACTGAGTAAGGATCCTCATTCCATCACAGCCTATACAGGTATATACCTATAGTAGTCCATATGGGAAATATATCCAGAATATATGTGTGTAAAATAACAACAAGCCATTACATCCCTCTACACACATGTTTGGGGAAATCTAACCATCATGAATTCCATCAAAATTAACTACCAAGAGAGGAGAGAGGGTCTAAAGGGGGAGGTCGTCCATCCATCCTCCCACGGGGATGTTAGAGAAAACACACCCCCAAGGCAGAGATTCCCCGGGGTGTTAGTTTCCCTAAGCGACAGGGTGGGGTAGCATACAGAAAATCAAAAAGTAGAAGATATAATATAGCTCACAACCACACAATGGGAAAACCTAGTCTTAGTCTTGACTATAACAATCGTCACTCGGACTCGTGGTTTCCACTACTAAGACTAGGTATCCTATAAGCAAAAACCATTTAAGGAGTGCTATTAAATTACTTCATTCCATTTTTATCAGTTTCACTTTACAATAATTAATTCTTTAACCATTAATTAACCATTACAATTCCACATTATATTTCATTAGCATCACAAAAAAGTTTTTTTCCCTCCAGGCATAACCAAACCGAGCCCACAACTTCTCTAGAGTACACCCATAGCCTTGAATCCCAGCAAGCACCTCCCAATGGTTTCAACATCACATATTCAAACATTTATTAATAGAATTATCAAATTCACATATTCCAAAGCATTGTAGAAAATAAAAACTAAGCTATAAAAAACAAGGGGCTCAACACAGTGAGTAGATGAACTACCTGTCAAGTCTTTCCCACATATATAAGGAGCATAGACCCATCCCTCAACGAGAAGTAACCAAGGAAATCACCTAACATTCCCCGCACAACTATGTCTCTTTTGGAAGGAGGCCAAGAAGGACCATCTACCTCAAGCATTGGGTAATGAAAGAAGATAGACACACAACAAGAATCCAACATTCACAGCGGTAGGTAAGCCAAACATTAACATGTTTCATCACCTCAAGTGTCCTCCCCAACACCCACATGCATAAACTAATTTATCACTCCACTCTAGGTTTAAACTGCGTCCACAAACATTGTGCCTCTCTGTCCCACATGTCGCAACATCCATCCAGTCTCACCTCACATCACAAGCATCTAGAATCTTCAACCTAAACAAGGAATCCATCCGTCATGCACAAAAATCTCTCATGGATCCAAAGTATAAATCACTTGTTCTTATAAACAATAGGGTAACTCATAATCCTATAATGCATGATATTTTGTCAAAAACCGGTTCGTTAATCCATCTTGAAATAACAGATTCATTATTAGTATGTTCCAACTATGGGAAACCTAAAAAAACAAGATATCATATCTATAAAAAATTAATTAAATAATTAATTTTACATTCCTTTAAACAACAATCATCAACATACATTAGGTTTATAAATCTATTTTGGTAAGAATTCACATATGAATCAACTTGTTTAATTTCAAATGCAATAACAACTACCTGATTCATTTACATTCCTCTTTATCTTTGGAAAAAAATTACAATCTATACCATCTTTAGGTTCTATTCGAATTCCCATCAAAAATGAATTTCTAAATAAGAAATTCATAGATTAAACACTATCTTTAAATAATGAGGCAATAACATCACTAATCATGGAATACCAATTATTTTAATCTATTATATATATTTATTAAGTCAATTACATTGTGATCTAGTTTCTAAATCATGCTAACTCTAAATTTTCACATGAAAAGAATAGAGAATCCCTGAATCCCCTAACTCAAAAGTTTTACAATGTTCTTCTCGTAAGAATGGGCCAACAAAATGGATCATGATCACTTGTCCTGCAATGACTGCATCCACCCAAGGACATTATAGAACTATAGCATCATCCAACACCCAATAATGATTCATTTGAAAGATTGAGATCACATTCCATCACATAGAAATGGGAAATATGATGAAAAATATCTAGGAACTCGGTATAATGGTGGTTGAACATTACTTATTGAAGACTTATTGACACTTCCTCATTGCATAGAAATAGGGGGTCTACAAGCAGATGATAAAACTCCAACAGGAAACGATCCAAGGATGGAATTTTGATCGCACAAATCCTATGGGATGAATAACTTGTGGCATCCCGTAACAAGGAAAAACAAGAAGGATGTTCAAGTCCAAAGGTTTCCCTTCTTTTTGAAACTCTAAAGTGAGCATTGGCTTAGATATGTTTTATATTTTCCATTGAAGGCTGATTTGGTCAAGATTATGCATTTTGACCAAGTAACGACACCCTAACTATTAGGAATATTAAGTAATGATTTATAGGATTTGAATCATCCTTAAATCCATTAAAATAAGGCATTGAATGCATTTTATGTTAATGGAAACATCAAAGGGGAGAAATTGTAGGAATTTGTGAAAAACTGGAAATTTGACAAAGGAAATGACTCACCATTCTGGAAACCCTATAGCACCTAACACTAAAGAAATTTTACAAAGGAAATGAAACCATTATTGAAACTCTATTCCTGACACCGTTAAATGTCTCATCGATCCTAACTCACCGGTCATGGAAACACTATTCATGACACAGTTAAATGTCTCCCCGGTCCTGACCCACCAGTCCTATAAATATTATTCATGAAATCATTGGATGTATCACTATTTTGAAAAAATTGTTCATGACACCATTATATGTCGCACTGGTCTTGACTCATGGGTCCTGGAAACACTATTCACAGAATTATAAATTTGGCAATGTGTTGGGGATAAGTCCCCTTGACCTCCCAGAATACCTCAAACACTTCATTTTAGTAAAGGAATGGAACAAAGCGATATGAGACTTTACAATAAATCCCCAAATCAAAAAAATATATTATCATATAAGTGAATCATCAGGGATAGTTATATGTTTTTTGTATTCCTAATATAATAATTTCTTAATAATATAAATAATTTTCCCTAGTAAATTGGGTATCATGATAGGTATAAAACATGGATTCAGAAAAGTGTTAAATAAGATTCAATGAAGGTCTCCAATTGATTGGAAATTATTTTAGAAGAAATGGAAGGATAAAATTACTACTAAAATGATGTAATATACACATTAGAATATGTACTGAAAAAGAATTAAATGAATGGAAAAAGGATGCGGAGAACTCAATTGCATTAAAGAGATGTCCAAAATCATGAGGATGGGTACATGTGAGCTTAAGGAAACAATAGTGTATTAATTGGGAAGAATATTGATCATACGTCATAGAGTATGGATCTATAGTGAGGGGATGGTTTAAATGGGAAGGGTATTTATAGAATAATTGAAATAATTTTGTAAAAATTTTCAAATATAGGTCTTGGAAATCTTGGTTGTGGAAAATGTAAACCCAATAGCATACCCATGATTTTATTCATGGTCCTCGACATTTGTTTGACATTTTCTATTAGATTAATCCATTATAACCTAAAACAATTATACTTCATTAGACATGTAAATTTAAATTTTCAATAAAATAATATTTTAAAATCATATATTCCATTTTAGATGTTGGAAGTTAAATTATAGTTTTGGAAATTTATTAAATTATATTAAATTACCAAATAATACTAACATCAAATATTTTAAGTCATGGAATGTGGTTAATTAATTTTTACAAAATTATTAAATAAGTATGAAGTCAAAACACAAAATAAAAACCCAAAACTGTAACTTTTCTATTCATTGAAAAATAAATTATTTGAGAAAATTCATATAAATTAACCCGAACTCGATTTTTACATGATTTTTTAAAATTTAATATTCATTTTACCAATTTAACTATATAAATATTAAAATTTTATTATTTAAATAATAAAATCAATTTTTGTTTAAAATATTACTCTCTAAGGATCTATCAAATTTCTAACACTTATAAAAATTTATTAGCACATTATAAAATTATTTTTGCCTTTAATTATGAATAAGTGTATTCTAAAAGACAATTTCATAAAATAAAACATTATTCAGAATACATGGTATATTATAAAAGTGTATAACTTTTCTAAAAGTTATAATTTTTTAATTTGCATCCAAAATTCAATTTATCAAATTCGACTCAATTAATTCCATATTTTATTTTGTAAAAACTGTTGTTAAAATTGAAATGATTTTCGTAGTTTCCTTAGGTTTCTTATAAAACACTGATTGAGTGCTAATCTCAACTAACCTGAACATCTCCCGTATCTGATTTCCTTCAAGCCTCACATGTTCAAGCACTCCCAAATCTTTGTCAGGGGTAAACAATAACAAAGCTACCACCCTCCAATGTTCTAAAAAATGGGCTTCAAATAACATGAATCTATTGGATGAGTCCACTATTTCTCCATTATATTTTAATTATCTGTTTTCATTACTACTAATAAACACTATTTATATTTGTAAAATTATCACAAATTTTTACAGTTCACAACATTCATATTCTATAATTGTTATTTAAACCTACATTCATATTACACTAATATTTATTTAGAGGTAAAATCTGTAAAATCACATTTCCCTTTATACCTTATAAATAATAAACAATTATTTCAATCCATATTCAGAACACTTCTTCATATAATTATATATTTTCATTTTATAGGAGATTGATTGGTTTATTAATATTTTGTTTCATTTCAACAGTTTTAGGTCTGAGGAGATGATTATAAATGAAATGGGTGATCCATATTTTGTATTTTATATTTTCAATTTTATAATTTTTTTCAGTTGTAACACTTGGTATTGTCATTTTATTAATTTCTATCTATTTTAATTCAAATTTTTTATTCAGAAAGTTTATTTTTGGTTTCAATACATTTTTTACATTTATAAATTTATATAAAATTATATTATTTATCTTAGTAAATATATATGATTTAAATAGAATGTTTTGTTACATTCTTCAATCCTTTATAAATTTCATCCCAAAAATTTCAACTCATTTTCATTGATGAGAATATGTTAGGGTACTTCTATTTTGTTGTTTCCCCTAGTTTCCATTTCTCATATTCATAACTATAGATCGTATAAAACACATTGATAAATTGAAATGACTTGTTTCAAAGAACATTTTCACTATTTTTAAAGATCCCCACCAACTACTCCTCATAAGAGAGATCATGTTAATGATTTACCACATCAATCATATGTACATGTGTGGGGTTGGGGTTATAATTCATCAAGAGAGATATGTGGGGGCACATGATGATATTAAGACAAATTTATTGTATGTTAAAGAAGATAGAAAAATTATCCTCTACAATCAAGGATTTCAATGGGGGAAAATATACCTAGGGATAATATTCCCTTCATTGAAATCCACATGACTCAATTTCATTGAGATATCAAAAGGAAAAAAATAGCCTTCTATATCAAAATCAATGAAACTTCCATGGTTGAAATCAAAGCGCTTATTCTGATTATAAGAATCTTGTAGATGTTATCTGATAAAATGATCCTTTTAGTCACCTCTTGAAAATTATTGGGGAAAATAATATTTATCTCACCATATTCATCACAATAAGTAGGATTTCTACACCTCATCACATATATATCATCGTAGGGTTCCATTCTAATACTTGACTGGATGTTGTTTTTAGTATAAAAACACAAATAATGGGGGGTTTTGATCTCATCCTCATTTAAATTTTACATATAATTTTATCAAAATTTCCTCAAGTTTCTAAATGTTCATTTCTGATTGGACATTAATTAGGGTTGATAGGTCATACATAAATTCATATCAGCAGTAATATCATGTTTAATACATCTCTATAAGCTACATGGTAACCTTGGATCATGATCATAATTGATTGAACATGGATCCCATACTACCTCACCACATTCATTACTTATATCATGGAAAATAGAAAAGAGTGAAATTTTCCAAAATAGAAAGGAAATGGGATGTCTTGGGTTGTCGATCCACTATAACCTATATCACATTTTTTCCATTGGATGTTCATGGGAAACCAGTGATGAGTTTTATAGTGATATTATTGCCATCGATGTTGTTTTGTTTAGTGGTTTCTTTGCCCCTTTATTAACTTATCTATCTTACATCATTTCATTGATACATCATGCACCTCATAGTGTAGTCTGATATATAACTTTTCATGTTATCACAATCATAATGATCACTAGGTTCTAATTACATTTTAGTGCATCAATGATGTATTGATTAGGTAGGTATATCAGCTTTATAAATTAGGTATGTCTTTATATCTATTATAGATGGGACACATATCCTTGTATTATATTTCATGCCTTCTTCTTGATCAATATTTAACTCAAGAAACATACCATTCATCACAGCCTCTATCTTCATTTGTATTAATGTATTATCTTTATCATCTATCTTGATCATCTCCAGTAATGATAGTTATGTAATCATTTCAAATAGTATTAATGATTCCACTTCAATTATGACTCTGATGTCGCACCTTAATAGGATCTCAATAACTGGATTGATCTGAATTGTCATCATTTCATGTAGATCATGGTATTTCCAGCATAATGTATTATCAACATTGTTTTATCTTTTGGGGAGATATTTAATATACCAATTGTAGATCTTATGATGCTCCAGAAAAATACGTTGTCTGATTTTTAGTTAATTTTATATGAATATATACTAATATATCTTATGGTATTTGTATATAACACATTTATCCCCATAAGGATATTTTATCCATTTAATCATAGAAAATATTATTGTAGCTTACTATAGGTTATGCATAGGATAATTTGTATCTTGAGGCTATAACTGTCAAGATACATAAGTGTTCTCAATTTAATTTGGCATAAGAATTCTCTCAAGACCATTTAGACATGAATCACTATAAATATAAAAATACTTCTCTAAAAGATGGTAGAGTTTACAAAGTTGCAGTAAAAAATATATCCTTCTGTTCATGAAAACTCTCTTCACAATCATTTCTCTAGGTGAAGTGAGATTCTTGTCATGTTAAATTTTTTTTATAATTTCAGGTAATTTTTTAATATACCTCCTATAATATAATACTAAACCATGAAATGTAATAATATCAATTATTATTTTTTGGATGAGGCCACTCCTCTAATGAATTTTTCAAGGTAGTTTCAACTAAGATTCCATTATTTGATACATTCTTCCCCAATAATGAAACTTATTATAACTAGAAATAATATTTTCTGAATTTTCCAGATAGCATCTCATTCTTCATATTCATAAATATAACTCATAGTTGATCTTCAAGATCCACTCTAAATTTTTAATATACTATAAGATCATCAATAAAAACTATAAGATCATCTAAATTTTGAATATACTATAGTTGATCTGGATTTTGATCACCTATTATATGTTCAGTAGACATATATTGTGTAGATCTGACTGTGCCTTTCCTTTAACTACTTTATTTGTGTTTTTCGGGGTCCTCTACTAAGTATTGTTATACTCACCCATGCACAGGCTTTTCCCGCACGTGTTGTGTCTTGTACAGACGAGCAGCCGTTTGATAGAGTCTAGGGCGGACTAGGACAAGACCGATAAGATCATAAAATAAATGTTTTCATAAACTAATTTCAATTTGAGAAATAGGTGGTGGCTTAAGATACTAAACGATTTTGAATTCTATATACAATACCACCACTGAATGGGAAAATTGTAGTGGATAAAGTAATTTCTAATGATAATTGAGTTCATAAAAATAGGGATTTAAATGGATAATTTTTTCATGAATTTAGTTAAGATATGTATGGGAATTATTATGGAATGAGAAGAATCAATCATATTTCAAATTATTATCATTCAATATTGATTATAAATGTTATGAATTTATCATCTTCAATATGATTATTTTTAAATGATAATTGATGTCATCAATGATTGGGAGTTGGAATCCATTATATATAATGATAGTTCTAGGAAATTTGAATGATTTTATATGTTCCATATACTCATGACTTGAAAATGAAATTATTATATTATGGTCATATGACGGGAATTTTAACACACCATTGTAGAAACTAGTTGCATTTAAAAATGATAGAACAATTTTTTTGGTATAACATAAATCACTAAATTGATGATTAGGTGTCAGGTTGTTTTTTTTTTCAATTGATGAAGTCTGAGATATAGAATCCTAGTGGAGTTATGAATCTTGTATATATTCCTCTGTGTAAATGGGATGAGGTTAATATGTTATTTATCATCATATTTCCAAAAGAATCAGAGAAAGAATGATGAAATATTGAATATTGTCGATCTCCGTAACAAATCTGGTTGTTTTGTTTCTCTAAGGGATGATTTACCTCTTGATCTATATATATGAATCAATATTCATGAATTCATAAATCTTCTCAATTCACCTACTTCAATCATGAATAATAATGATTATGATTTACATTGAAATTATAGAAAAGTATTTGGAAGGATCCAAATTCTAAAATCCATTTTTTTCACTACATAGCTTCATCAAACTACTGGATAGTCTGAATAAAGTATTAGAACATTTTAATAAGGGTTCAGTTTATTCTCACATGACATTCATGGTTTCTGGGATCATTATTAACCATTTTTAATGAATTTTCATGACAATATAATTTGGCCATGTATTAAAATATAGCATTATAGAGCATTATATGAAAATATATTTCATACTATAGCATCTTATGGAGAAGTATGTGAATGAATGCAAGTGGTTATAAAATATCTTCAAGAGATTACGGTGTAGTAAAATACTTTTCAAAACCATATTAATGATGTTAAATGAAGGAAAAATAAATATGTTGATAACAGAAATAATACTTTTGAATTTCATGTGAGGGGTAACATTTTCATTATTATGTCTCCATAGATGGGTGTTGTTAGTTTTTTTATGAAAGGAATATATAATACTAGGTATATCTAATAATTTTGGAATGAATTATTTTCATAGAATAGAATTTGGAAATTCCACCAATCCTCTCTTATTTTCATGATGTGTTTTATGTCTATTAATTGAGTAAGTGTATGAAAAATCCAATACAAGCCCATAGATCAAAAAAATAGTCATAGAAAATAATTTATAATACATTGAAGAGAATATATTGATTCTGGACTATAGGGAACAAGTGTTACATTATTATATCACACTACTTTTAATAATATCTTGGAAGAATCATAAGATTGAAAAGGAAACATAGAAAATAAATGAAATAATAGTGAAGATTTATCGAAATTAATTCTTGAACATCCATTCTTGAAATATTATGGATTAGTTTTTTATAGGGATGAAGTGTCACCCTAATATCAATTATTTCATTTTTTTTCTTTTTAATGCAACAATAGTAAAATAAATGTTTTTTTAATAATTTCATTATAACCTAAATTAATAAATTTAAAAAAAAATCATAAAATTTCTTCAATTTTCAAATTATAATATCAAATCTAATAGAAATTGAAATACTAGGATGCTTATGAAGTGATTGATTTTTGAATTAATAGTAAAAAATAAAAAAATTTCCATTAAATCATTTATTTTAATTAAATTGTAATTTTTTTGGAAATATGTCATAAATTGAAATATTATCAATTAATTGATACTCATATAATAAAAATGATTCATGATTATCATATAATATAATTTTATTCTTTAGAACACATTTTTTTATATATACTTTGATTTTAATGAATTTATATTAAAATTATTTTCAAGTAAATCTAAAAATGAGCCTTGGAAAGTGGATTCAAAATTTAGAATTAATAGGTTCATATATTGTAAATATTTCAATTTGATTTTAAGGCATTATAAATAGTAAATGTTTAAAATTTATCACCTTGGTAGTGGGTAAATCATGAAATTATGGAAAAAAATAATTTGACATGAAAATGGAAATAATCCAAAAAAACATAATATATTACATGAGATGGGAGTAATTCATTCATATCCAATATATATATATATATATATATATATATATATATGTGTGGATTTTTTTCCTCATTTGACATTCGTAGTGACATTTATATAATTTCATGCAATGAAATTTTCAAAATGTCACCCTTTTGAATTCAAAATAAAATTTATGATCACATAAGTGAATTAATATATTATTTATGACTATAAAGTCTTATTTGAATCCCAAATAATAATTTTTTACCAAATATATATTTTTTCTGTTTTAATGAAAAAAATATCATAAATACTTATTCAATTCTCACATAATATTTATTCAAGTCACAAAAAAATATAATGATGTATTATATAAATTTTAAAAGATATATAATTTGGTTGATTTATACTTTCACATGAATTTTAAAAATAGAAATGAAATATTATAGTTACTTATAATGTATAAATTGAAATTTCATATTTTTCATTATTATTTTAATTTTTCATTATTTTAATATTTAAAAAATGTCATTATTAATATTTTATAGAAATAATATTTTATTAAATAATTAAAAAAACATAAGGATAATGAAATAGGACATGGTGTATATTATATGTCAATAATTTTCCCATTTTCAATTTATGATAATATTATTAATATATAACTATAATTATAAACCTTTATTATTATAAAACTAATTACAATGGTTAAAATTTAAATTTATTAAACCGGGTATAAAACCAAAAGATATTGATTTTGATGAAACAAAACCATTGTAAATAAAATTGGATGGGGATATTTAGACCATGGAATAATTTTCTATGAATAAATTTCCTTTTGGTTGTATCTTTCTTTCAAATAATTTAATAATAGTTTAATATTCTCAAAACTTCCATGTATGTCCTTTCACTATCTTATATATATATGAAAATTTTTATCATTTATTCAAAAAACAATGAGCAATAAAGAATGATGAAAAAATGAACACTTATATTAACAACATTTTTAACCAAATTATAGTGTTAATTTTATCTCTAAAATAAAAATCGTAAGTCCCTTAAGAGGATATCTAATGGACATATATCGAAGAAGATGTAGTCTTTATTAACAACTTTATCACTTTTATAACTTTTTCTGCATCCATTAAATTTTTTTTGTCAATCCTAAAATATTATATAATGAATAATTAATATGGTAGTAATTTATTATAATTATGGGAAACCACATCACATATATTCTCTATCCAATATAAAGAGAAATCATCACTCGTGCATACAGACAACATACCATCTCTCTATAGCGGTGTAATTTTTTTTAATTCACCATTTTAATTAGATTGTTATAAATAATGAACTAGTCTTTATATATGACATATATGACGTAATTATTTTTCTTGAATTAAAATATAATATCTACCAACTTACCATACATTCCTTTGGAAAAAAATATCACTTTTTTGTATGTTTTCACTACAACAACCACAAAGCAACGTGTTTTGTGTTTCATTTATGCATTACATATACAGTAATAATGAAATATTTAATTTATTCGTATTATATTAATATGATTATTTAAATAATAAAAATTATGGAACCATAATCAATATATTATCACAAAAACATTCGTGACAAAAAATTTCTGATAAAATAAATCCATCCACACCAAAAACAATGATAATAATAAATTATTGTAAAAAAATGATTGATATGATGTATTAAAATGATCACATGTCAAATTATTAATTTTTTTAGATAGAGTGACATGAACTGGAAATTCAGTCGCTGCTGAAGGAATTTATTAAATGAAAGAGTTACAAAGTAAATTTGAGGTGTAATATGCTTAGACCATCTCAATGTTACAGAGAAAAAATTCAGATTTAACATTGAGGAATAAAAGATAAAAAAGGAGTTTCCAGAACTACTCATAGAGATCTTCCTTGCTCATCAGATAAAAAGGAGAGCTTGAAAGGTATCCAGGGACTCACGTATCAAGTTGACATGCAGTTCCGCACTGCAGTCTGAATCAAATCAGAATTACCTGTTATCATGTGGTAAATATACTGGAGACATCTCAAGGATGCTCACAGCAAAACGGAAGGCTTAAATTTTGCACAATATCAAAGAATGAAAATAACATCTGAGCAGATAAAAATATATTCATATGGGGAACCTCCTCACTGTGAAATTTCTTTTTATAACCTTTGAGAATTCCTCCTCCACAAAAGAAACATAAAATTCCTCCATGTGTTTTAATAAAGCAGGGGGACTGAAGAAAGGCAGTGCTGAAAAAAATTACAAGAAGATCCAAACAACAATCTCCAGGTTAAAAGAAACCAAATCTCATCTTCAATCCAGAAATCAGCCAAAGTATATCCAAGTAGGCTATTTCAGTTGATGGTCATTACAAAAAGGTATATCCCATGTAGGTTGCTTAAAGAGGAACAGAATTGAAAATCTCTAGAAAAGTCCCAGGATGAAACATTAATAGAAGGAGAAGTGTGATGAAAACAAGCATGAATGATGCAAAGAAAAACCAGAAAGCTACAAATCAGACAGGGACTGATTGCATAAAAAATTATTCCCACGATATGGCTTTGAAGTCAAAGTGAGTATCCTTTTTGAACTCTTCCACCACTTTATGGAACATTCTCTTTCTGAGTTGTAGGTAGATATCAGCCATCATTTCATCAATTTTGTATTGTTGGAATGCATGTGTATCATTATCATCCTTCCAAGATACAAGTTCCTCAGACATATCCAACTTCCTTTCATGTTGGTATGCATCCGGATAAACAGGGTCATTTTCAGGATCACTCTCAGAGATATCTGAGTCAGATGAATTTGTGTAGGTAGATGAATGCTCTTTAGTTATTGGTTGTAGGGGGAAAGAGCCATTGTCGGGGGTGATGGAGGATCAAATTCATCCTTTTTGTAGGGATCCAGAGCCCTTGTAACAATATTTCTTTCATGTTGGGAATAGTCTCTACGTTTTCTAGTTTTTCTTGGATTATGGGTAATGAAGCCATCAGCTTCAACCATTTTTTCCACTTTTTGGCTCTTGAGAATAAATAGGCTTCCTCAATCTGATTAGGATAATCATCAGCCCCCCGTAAGGAGTCTTTAGAATCTGAAGAATCATTTTGATCCTTATTTTTTGTATCATAGACTTCAAGGTGCTTCACCTGTTCCTCTGTCAGTGTTATAGGATCCATATTGGGGTTATTTGCAGTGTTTGATGCATGAATAAGTCTGTATGTGTCCTTAGTTTCAATAGGGTGGAATATATAAGGTTCGTCCTATAGAGACTCAAAGCTTGACGTACATGGACATTACATTACTTTTGTGGAATACTAAATACATAAAAAAACAGACACACACGGACCGTAATAGTTTAGTGTCTTTGGAAACTCGGAATAAAATCTTCTAATAATGGTGAAAGATCTTCAACATCACTCAATAAAGATCTTCCCATTTTTTTTCTTACCTAAAACCTTTATTTATATCCAGTGGAAAAGAAAACATAAAAGGGGTGAGCTCAAATGCCCAATAAGGGTAAACATAGATAACATAAAACAATCCATAAACATTTGAATGCAAAAACTTGAATAGAAAATCTAAACATAAAAATCTTGAGCAAAGACATGAATCTGGGAAGTACGTAAGGCATATATCATAAGGGAACATCAATCATGATAAAATATCATGGGAATAAAACATGTAATTGTGGAAACCATTAAGAAACATGATATGATTTCCATAGTAGCCAAGGCATTGCTGCCAAGACCATCTTAGTGGACAAATTCCCTTTCTGAATCGAGTTCACTCCTCGTTCCAGTCCTGTATTACTGAACCAGTTTAACTTTCCGTTCCAGCCATGTCTATCTCATGAGAGATAAATCATTACCCAATGCATTGGAGGGATATATAGGTCCCACCCATCTCATAATGAAATCATTCTTAATTGTGCCACAAAATAAACATACATCATTCATAATAACCCAATAAATAAAATGGGTTTCATAAACATCATCCCATCATCACATAATCCATATAAAAGAAATGGATATCATTTCATAATAAGAAAAGTGAAACCATGTAAATCATAGAGACATGATACTTTAAATATACACATGTAAAATAATGTCATCTTAGATGAAAATGGTTTTGATAAAACACTTGAAATGAATTCTTGAGGAAAATATCCCTCTTTCTTCAAAATCATTTTATTTTCACAAAATTTCATGAAATTTTAGAAGAAAAGGTTTTTGTTGAAAATAGTCATGAAATATTTTGGAGGAAGCTTCATGAAAATAAGGCTTTATAAAACCATAAAAATCCGTTCACGCCGTATAAGTTAAAAATAACATTCTCCTCGTACTTTTGTCGGAAAAGTCAAAAAAGTACCTCATAACGTAAAAAAAGAACGATTCCTTACATACCATGTAGTAAAAGTAAAAAATGGGTAAAAATGACTTTAAATATACATGAAAACACTTTTATAAAACATGGACATTGATGATAGAAATAACCCTAGTAAATACTTACGAATAAACAATCTCGGATAAAAACGAGATCGGAAAATTTATCCCTTACCAAAGGTCCGATATGCTTCATATGGATCCGAACCTTATGTATAATGATTTAAATAATGTCATTTACTTATTACATAATCATATTCGTCGTTATGATATCATATATGTTTCAATTATGACATTATATTACCCGTTCTTTTGTAAATTCCATGTTAAAGTAGCGTTTTGGGTAAAAACATTTCATTTATCGTATGTGTTTCGACTTGTCATTCTTGATATTATTACTTATATCCTCATTTACATAATTCCATAATGTAATATATGATTTATATATAATATATATTCATCATATACATATATATTGTAGATCGATAAAAGGAATGAAATACACCGTTCATGGAGACTGTAGGCCGTACGTACGCATGAACGTTGTTTTCATTTCCTTATTGAATTGAATGAAACTAAATAGATGACATATATATATATACATAAATACAGTAGAATTATTATTTCATATATTTCATTATTATTAATTATATAAACTTTATGATCATTCATGTATGGTTAACATAGAGAATGAATCTCATCGCGCCGTGGAGACGGTAGTCCGTACATACGCACGAGTGATGATATCGTTCCCATAATTATAGAATTGTAGTGGATGGTATAATATATCAGAATCAGTATGATGTTATAATAATAATATATATTTATTCTTTACACCATTATACCCATCCATGTAATGTGTTGGGTGAAAAACAGATTACACCACGGCGTGGAGATGGTATTATGTACGTACGCACACGCGATGATTTTGTTTTCCGTAGTATGGATAGAAGGATAAATAGGTTTGTTTCATATTTATAATTACATATCATTATATGAGGGATACTGATGTTATTACTTCATAATTAAACAACTATAGAAGAAGAAGTTGAAGAAGAAAGGAAATTGAATGAATCGGTAACGGATATTATCTCTTCTTTGACACGCCTCTTTGAATCCTCCTCTTAGGGTACTAAAATTGGTCTTTTAAGAAAACCAGGTCCTCTAGGATGTTTATAGGGATGTTTAGAAGGTAAATAGTCAGGGTTTGGCCGAGCTTAAAGGCTCGAATTGGTGTGAGGAAGAGAGGGAGGAGGTTCCCTTTTATAAGGTAGGAGAGGGGCACATTTGGAAATCTTAAAAATATTAATTTATAATAAATCTAACCCCACTTCAAAACCTCCAAAAATGACTCATATGCGAATATTAGATGAGATAGGTTTGTAATATCATCAACCAATAAAATCTAAACATGTTAGGAATTAATTTTAAACATTATCAACTTGATTTATCTTTATTTAATCAATTTAATTTTATTTGTGGTAATAACATTCTAAATTTTAAATTATAAAAATAATTAAATAATTAGATACTTTATAACATTTTCTACCATATAAATTTAAATTTATAATTTTTAAATATTTTTGTGATTTTTAAACAATTTTAAAATATGTTATTTTTATAAAATAACAATAGTGTTAATTTTGACACTATTCATTTATTTGAATTTAAATAAAATATATACATAAGATATGTTAAAAGTAAAAGCTTTAATAGATTCATAAAAGGTGATATGTATCTATAAAATTAGTGGATCACATTAAATAGGGAATACATTATTTATTTTATTATTTTTAAAACCATTTATTTGGGTTATCTCTTAATAAAATAATTACTACATCATTTTTGTATAATTATTTAATATACTTATTTGTTGCATAAAAATTAAAAATAAAATCATATGATGAATATATATCTATTAACTTTCACAATAATACATTTACTAGAATTTATCATCTTAAAATCACAATATTTAAATTGTTATATTTATTAAATTATCAAGGTGACAACTTTGGAATCATTTAAAATAAAATAATATAAGCGTCATAATCACTATTATAAGGCTCCAAATGGAAAAATATTCTACCATTGGATGATTATTGTTTACATTTACATGACCAATAAGTTTGTTTTTGGGTTTTGTGCCTTTTATGGTCACTATTAGTTTAATAAAAACTATATTCTTGATTTTTCACAAGATAAGCTGTTTCTGCATCACATTTCTGTCACAATTAATGATAATTATTTAATCCCAAAAAATTATAAATAAATTCCTATGATGTATATAATTCTATTATATTTATAGAGACTATTAATTTTCAAAGTTTGGTGAAGTTTATCAGTAAATTAAAATTAATATACTTATAAGATTTAAGAGAGAGACATGTTGTCACTTTCTTTGGTTTTAATAATAATTAAGTTATTTTCATGGAACAAAGTCCATTAAATGATTATAATCTGACCATTAGGTGATATGAGTCTACTTTTAGTCATCCAATAGTATTTTTTCAGGTGTTAGGGTAATTTTATAATCTTATATTTACCCTTAATTACCCGATTTACCTTTACATATGGTAAATAAAATTTACTGTAGTTACTATTCATAATGCCCAAAAATAAAAAGTAGTCTATTAATATAATTTGGACCCACTGATTCCAAATATGGAATCCATTTTTCAAAATTCAATACACAGAAGTAGCAAAAATTAAATTAAAATTAATCCCATTGTCGAAAGAAAACGGGTTTTTGTTTAAAACATTACAAAAGATTGAATTGATTTATCCTACGAATTAAAGGTAAAATCAATGCTAATGACATAAATTATATTAAATGCTAAAAATATATTCTATTTATACTTTAATATCATTCAATATTATAATTTAACCACATAAATTATTATGATGAAAAAAGTTGTTTTTAGTTAAAATATAGTGCGTGTTTACTATTCATTAAAATATGAAAGTTATCAGAATAACTTGAAAATTTTATCCAAGGTAAAATTTTATATCCTCATTCAAAATAATAATTTTACATTGTAAAGTTGAACTTATAAAAATGTCAAAAACTAGATTTAATGTGGGTGCACCATCAAAAGGCGGCAAAAATGCATATTTTTAAAAATACTTATTTTACCCGAAAATTTATTTTGTTCACATAAAATGTTTTAGAAAATTTATAAGATGATTAATAATGTTATAAAATCAAATATGTGGTTAATTCTATTCATAATGGCTAGTGTGTGATAATATTATAACCATATATAGTTGTTTAGTGAAACATGGTATTGCGTACAACACACGCTATCGAGGAAGGTTGTGATTGCGTGTAATGAAAGCCAAGTCAGGGTTGTGTGTAGTGCAAGACTCCTTTTTTGTTGCGTATAACAAAATACATTGAATATATATATATATACTCAATGTTTCGTAGAATAACTACTATCAAACAAACATGAAATTGTGTGTAACACGATCTAGGATTAGTGTTGCGTATACTACAAGCTAATATGGTGTTGCGTATAGCTCAAGATAATCTTGGTGTATCATAAAACAGATGATATGAAAGAAATTAAAAAGAATATATCTTATAAAATCTCAGGTTATTACATTCTACCCCCCTTAAAATGAATTTCTCCGTCGAAATTTGTCGGGGTTATAAATGGTTTTCTACTTGAATGTTTCTTTAATTGAAACCCATATTGTATAAAGGAATACCAAAACTTATCTTTAAAAACTAAAGTATGCAACGTAACGGTTTCCCAAATAAAATAATCACTGGGTTTCCACATAGAAGAACATAGGTGAAAATATGTATGTGGAAGAGATCTATAACCATCATGTTCTGATAGAGAGTGGTAGAGAACATGGCTATGAAAAAGCCAACAATCACAAAGCCATAGATTTTTGATGGTCTAGGGTACCATCTGAATCATCGGATATAAGGTCACTAGGACAACATTTTTGGTTTTCAAGATCATTTCCCTAAAGTTGATGAATTAAAAGAAATACTTACATGATTTTGGTACAATCTCAATGTTGTTCGTGAATTGAACAATTTCCACTTCATCCCTTAAAGAAATAAAGTTGAATTTGATATTCGTGATGTGTTAGCATATCATGTGATAGAATGATAGGTCATTCCGTCTGTTTCAAAAAAAAAGGTTAGCAAAAGATATAAGTCCATCATATGGTTAGATTAATCGTATATGGTTCCAAAAATGAACTTATACTTCATATATCATACCTCTTAATAAAATAAAACTAGTTTCTGATAACCAGGGACTTCCTGTAGGCTAGTGGTAGGCGATAAAGGCCAGTCGCACTTCAATTGTGAGTTCGATTCCTACAGCCTTGTCCGACGCGATGGGTTGTCGCCAGTCCTGCATGATGTCCTTTTTCTAAAACTACATTACTATAACATCCCATCAATAATATCAAAAAAATTTCTATCCTTAAACAATAATAACTTATGTCCAACATAATCCATTCCAATCTTAAGGCTTATCTAAAATACTTCGGTCCAAGCTCATAGTATACAGAAAATTATTACTTGAAATGTCACATAACAATCACGTAAATGCCATAATTTATCCCCCATATATCATAAGATATATCTTGTCAGTCAAATTACAAACATGTGAATACCTTAATCATTTATTCTCTTGAAAAATGAATACCCATTTAACCTTATTGAAAACATGAATGATGCCGAAAGTTAACTCTTTTCCACATATCAAAATCCCAAAATTTCTATATACTCAAACCATGATATCAATTTTTCCTTAATTTAGTCATGAGCTCATGATTACTATCATATTATTTTCTCATTATCCCTTCCATATGTACATTTCATCTGCTTTCCATAAATATTTGAATCACTTTTCATGGTTACCGGTACCATAAAATTATTGAAAACCACAATAGACTAATAAAAAAAATATTCTAATACACAATAAAAGTACCTCAAAAACATTATTCTTGAATACCAATACATAAACACTTCAATCCATCCTCTTTAATGATTGTCCTGGAATAATTCCTTCCTTGATTTAGAAGAAACTTTTTTAGGTCAGGGCATTGAGTTGGGTAACGCCCATGTTCTCCACAAATAAGACATTGAACTCTATAAAAGTCTGTCACTCTATGACCCATTTCTCCACACAGATAACATATGTCCCTCCATTTGAGGTATTCCTCAAGGTTCTTCTTCCCTTCTTTAGAAATCTCAATCTTCCTTTCTTTATGCTCCTCAACATGCGAACATGCATAAAAGTCTATCTTCCTCTTATTTGATGAATTGGGCATACCACTAAATTTCACCTTGTTAATCATATATCGTGATGACTGATTCGGAATAATCAAAATATGTTTCTCTCTAGGAATTACGCAATTTTGTTGCTCATAGTCATCAATTTTTCCATTTGATTCAATGTTAACTGAATTCCTTCTGGTTCCCTCCATTGACTAAAACAAAAAAAGAATTCTATGAGAGGCAAAAATCATACAAGGAAAATAACCTAATCATGGGGGAGTACCTTAGACATCTAACATCTTAGGTTTAATTATAAGATCATTGGCGCAATTCTAGGACTATAACCTATACGTATACTTAACCTTAGGGACATCCCTAGACATACCTTAGAAATATCTCTAGGGATATCACTAACGTTTTCGCATCCTAGTTTCCAAAGGTTGACTAAACCTTTCCTCTGATACAAACTGTAGAGACCCGAATCTTGACGTACATGGACATTACATTACTTTTGTGGAATACTTAATAGATAACAAAAACAGAAACACAAGGACCGTAATAGTTTAGTGTCTTTGGAAACTCGGAATAAAATCTCTAATCGTGGTGAAAGATCTTCAACATCTCCCAATAAAGATCTTCCCCTTTTTTTCTTACCTAAAACATTTCATTATATCCTAGGGAAAAGAAAACATAAAAAGGGGTGAGCTCAATTGCCCAATAAGAGAAAACATAGAGAACATAAAACAATCCATAAACATTTGAATGCAAAAACTTAAAGATAAAATCTAAACATCAAAATCATGAGCAAAGACATGAATCTTGGAAGTACGTAAGGCATATATCATAAGGGAAGATTAATCATGATAAAATAGCATGGGAATAAAACATGTAATTGTGGAAACCATTAATCACATGATATGATTTCAATAGTATCCAAGGCATTGCTGCCAAGACCATCTTAGTGGACAAAGTCCCTTTCTAAATCGAGTTCACTCCTCGTTCCAGTTCTATATTACTGAACCGGTTTAACTTGACATTCCAGCCATGTCTATCTCATGAGATATAAATCTTTACCCAAATCATTGGAGGGATATATAGGTCCCACCCATCCCATAATGAAATCATTCTTACTTGTTCCACAAAATAAACATACATCATTCATAATAACCCAATAAATAAAATGGGTTTCATAAACATCATCCCATCATCACATAATCCAAATAAAAGAAATGGATATCATTTCATAATAAGAAAATTGAAACCATATAAATCATAGAGACATGATACTTGAAATATACACATGTAAAATAATGTCATCTTAGATGAAAATGGTTTTGATAAAACACATGAAATGAATTCTTGAGGAAAATATCCTTTTTTCTTCAAAGACATTTTCTTTTCACAAAATTTCTTGAAATTTTAGAAGAAAAGGTTTTTGTTGAAAATATTCATGAAATACTTTGTAGGAAGCTTCATGAAAATAAGGCTTTATAAAACCATAAAAATCCGTTCACGCCTTATAAGTTAAAAATAAAATTCTCCTCGTACATTTGTCGGAAAAGTCAAAAAAGTACCTCATAACGTAAACAAAAGAAAGATTCCTTACATACCATGTAGTAAAAGTCAAAAATGGGTAAAAATGACATTAAACATATATGAAAAAAAAATTATAAAACATGGACATGGATGATATAAATAACCCCAGTAAATACTTATGAATAAAAAATCTCGGATAAAAACGAGATTGGAAAAGTTATCCCTTACCTTAGGTCTGATATGCTTCGTATGGATCTGAAACTCCTGTATAATGATTTAAATAATGTCATTTACTTATTACATAATCATATTCATTGTTATGATATCATATATGTTTCATTTATGACTTTATATTACCCGTTCTTTTGTAAATTCCATGTTAAAGTAGCGTTTTGGGTAAAATAATTTCATTTATCGTATGTGTTTCGACTTGTCGTTCTTGATATTATTACTTATATCTTCATTTACATAATTCCAGAATGTAAAACATGATTTATATATAATATATATTCATCATATACATATATATTATAGATCGATAAAAGGAATGAAATACACCGTTCATGGAGACGGTAGGCCGTACGTACGCATGAACGTTGTTTTCGTTTCCTTATTGAATTGAATGAAACTAAATAGATGACATAAAAATATATATATACATAAATCCAGTAGCATTATTATTTCATATATTTCATTATTATTCATTATATAAACTTTATGATCATTCATGTATGGTTAACATGGAGAATGAATCTCATCGCGTCGTGGAGACGGTAGTCTGTACGTATGCACGATCGATGATATCGTTCCCATAATTATATAATTGGAGTGGATGTTATAATATTTCAGAAACATTATGATGTTATAATAACCATATATAGTTATTATTTACACCATTATACCCATCCATGTAAGGTGTTGGTGGAAAAACAGATTACACCACGGCGTGGAGACGGTATTCTGTACGTATGCATGCGCGATGATTTTGTTTTCCGTAGTATGGATAAAAGGTGAAATACGGTTGTTTCATATTTATAATAAAATATAATTATATTAGGGATACTTATGTTATTACTTCATAATGAAACAACTAAATAATAAGATGTTGAAGAAGAAAGGAAATTGAAAGAATCGGTAACTCATATTACCTCTTTTTTGACACGCCTCTTTGAATCCTCCTCTTGGGGTACTAAAATTGGTCTTTTAAGAAGACCCAGACCTCTAGGATGTTGCTAGGAAATTTTATAAGGGAAATGGGAAGGTTTTTTCCGAGATTAAAGGCTCAAATTGGTGTGAGGAAGAGAGAGAGGAGGCGCCCTTTTATAATGGAGGAGAGGGGCACCTTTGGAAATCTTAAAAATATTAATTTATAATAAATCTAACCCCACTTTAAAACCTCCAAAAATGACTCATATTATAATATTAGATGAGATAGGGTTGTAATCTCATCATCCAATAAAATTTAAACATGTTAGGAATTTATTTTAAACATTATAAACTTGATTTATCCTTATTTAATCAATTTATTTTTATTTGTGGTAATAACATTCTAAATTTTAAATTATAACAAATAATTACATAATTGGATACTTTATAACATTTTATACCATATAAATTTAAATTTATAATTTGTAAATATTTTTTTGATTTTTAAACAATTTTATAATATGATCTTTTTATAAAATAACAATACTGTCAATTTTGACACTATTCATTTATTTGAATTTAAATAAAATTTATACAGAATATATGTTCAAAGTAAAAGATTTAATAGATTCATAAAATTACATATGTATCTAGAAAATTAGTGGAGAACATTAAATAGTTCATATAATATTTATTTTATTTTTTCTGAAACCATTTATTTGGTTTATCTCTTAATAAAATAACTACTACATAATTTTTGTATATTTATTTAATATACTTATTTGTTGCATAAAAATTAAAAATAAAATCATATGATTTAGATAAATCTATTACCTTTCACAATAATAATTTTACTCTAATTTATCATCTTCAAATCACAATATTTAAATTGTTATATTTATTAAATTATGAAGTTGACAACTTTGGCATCATTTAAAATAAAATAATATAATTGTCATAATAGCTATTATAAGGCTCCAAATGGTCAAATATTCGACCTTTGGATGATTATGGATTAAATTTACATTACCAGTAATTTTTGGTGAGGTTTTTGTGCCTTTTAGGGTCACTATTAGTTTAATAAAAACTATATTCTTGATTTTTCACTAGATAAGCAATTTCTGCATCACTATTGTGTTACAATTAATGATAATTATTTAATCACTAAAAATTATAAATAAATTCATATGATGTAGATAATTTCATTATCTTTCTGTAGAATATTCATGTTTTAAGTTTCATGAAGTTTATAACTAAATTAAAATTAATATACTTATAATATTTAAGAGAGTGACATGTTGTCACTTTCTTTGGTTTTAATAATAATTAAGTTATGTTCATGGAAAAAAGTCCATTAAATGATTATAATCCGACCCTTAGGTGATATGGGTCGACTTTTAGTCATCCAATAGGATTTTGGCAGGTGTTAGGCTAATTTTATAATCTTATATTTACCTTTAATTACCCAATTTACCTTTAACTATGGTAAATAAAAAATTTCGTAGTTACTATTCATAATGACCAAAAATAGAAAGTAGTATATTACTATAATTTGGACCCACTGATTCCAAATATGGAATCAATTTTTCCAAATTCAATACACAGAATTTGCATAAATTAAATTAAAATTAATCCCATTGTCGAAAGAAAATGGGTTTTTGTTTAAAACATTACAAAAGACTGAATTGATTTAACCTACGAATTCAAGGTAAAATCAATGATAATGACATAAATTATATTAAATGGTAAAAATATATTCTATTTATAATTTAATACCATTAAATATTATAATTTAACCACATAAATCATTACGATGAAAAAAGTTGTCTTTAGTTAAAATATAGTGTGTTTGTACTATTCATTAAAATAAGAAAGTTATCAGAATAACATGAAAATTTTATCCAAGGTAAAATTCTATATCCTCATTCAAAATAATAATTTTATTTTGTAAAATTGAACTTATAAACATGTAAAAAACTAGATTTAATGTGGGTGCTCCATCAAAAGGCGGCAAAACTGCATTTTTTGAAAAATACTTATTTTACCCAAAAAATTTATTTTGTTCACATAAATTGTTTTAGAAAATTTATAAGATGAATAATAATTTTATAAAATATAAAATGTGGTTAATTCTATTAATAACGGATAGTTCGTGATAATATTATAACCATATATCGTTGTTTAGTGAAACATGGTATTGCGTACAACACACGCTATCGAGGAAGGTCGTGATTGCGTGTAATGAAAGACAAGTCAGGGTTGCATGTAGTGCAAGACTCCTTTGTTGTTGCGTATAACCGAATACATTGAATATATATATACTTAATGTTTCGTAGAATTACTACTATCAAACAAACATGAAATTATGTGTAACATGATCCAGGATTAGTGTTGTGTATACTGCAAGCTAATACGGTGTTGCGTATATCTCAAGATAATCTTGGTGTATCATAAAACAGATGATATGAAAGAAATTAAAAAGAATATATCTTATAAAATCTAAGGTCATTACACGCCCTTTTCCATAGAGGTTTCATCCTTATCCTCATGGTTGTGCTTAATGTATTTGGATATTGATGTCTCAGTGATAGGTCCAGGGACATCAATGTGGTTTGTGGGTTTAGTACTGGCAGTAGTCCTTAATGTTTGAGCAACAATGCTCTATTTTGAAGCAATCTTTTCCACCCAAAGTGACCTAGGATGAGTTGGGGGAGGTTAAACCCTTTGATCCTCACATTCAACCAACATATGACCAATACTAGAGCATCTTTTACAGTATTCTGGATCATTGTCAAAGACAACATCCTGTATAAATCCATAATCTCCATTTTGAATCCAAAAACGAGATGGAAACTCATGCAAAATGTAAAATTCAGTACAAATCCTAGCTACATAAGGTCTTTAAAGATTCAAGGTAGCAGCATCTAGCCTAATTGGAAGTCCAAAGCGGCCATTAATTGAAAAAAGAGCACATTTCTTGAATAGATAAAGATGTAAACCAGTGAACCCAATCCAGATAGGCATAATGGGAGGTTCAGCACCAATTTCAATGTCTGGAGTCAACTTTTAAAATAACTATTATAGATTGGGTTAATGAATTTTAAACTAAAGGGATACATGAGGTATTGGATTTCATCTCAATTTATATTCCATTGAGATATATTTGTTATTATGGACATATTTGTTTTTTTTTGGTATTTAACTCTCCACTATGGTTTTTAAAAGGACTAAAATTAATTAATGATGACTAATGATAAATTTAATTATAACTCTTTCAAGGTGTTACAGTTTAAATTTCTCTAAATAGGTAATTATTAACATTACAATATTACTTTCCATTAGGATTCCTTATATTTTATTTGAAAACGTATTATAATTTATATTTCCTAAACTAAAATAATATTTATATGATCTATATATTTTAATATTTCCATTTTTTCATGAATATTATCCACAATTTGGATCATGAATCAATCAATGAATTGTTTATATGAAAATATGTTCATATTTATCTTATAGTCGAGTATATTTTTCTTTTATACCATTATTTTAGAGAAATTATTTTAGAAAATACATTCTTACTTACTCAAATGGTTTATTAAGAAAATTGTTTTATATTATTTAATTTTTAATGTTTGCAAAGGAATAATTATAATATATTTATAAAGTGTCATTTTCAATTTTCACCATAAAAATTTAAAAGAAATGTTTCTATTAACATATAAGTAAATAAAAATATTTTCCCACCACCATAAAAATTGTACATTCATTTATATTTATCAACATTTTTGCACTGATTATATAAAAATTCTTATTTGAATGATTATTTTATTCTTTGGTTTATATTTTTTTATTTCTAAAAACTAACTAATTCATCAAAAAATATATATTATCACCATATTAATAATGTTTTTATTAACATTATGAGGAATGATTAATTTTCTTGTGATCATTTAAATATTAATTTGTGATAAATAAAATTGGTCATTGTATAATAGAAATGATATTTTCCTAAAACATATATCTTTCCCATATGTGATTTTCTATTGAGTATTATTTTGATTACTATAGAAATATTGATATTATTCATTCTAATTAAAAATGGTCATTTTTTTTAATTGAAATTTATAATAAATTATACAGATCATTAAATATATTTTGAATGTATTAGACCTGCATTTATTAGTGGGTCGTGGAATTAAATACCCCTCGATGAATCAAGATCTATTAAGAGAAAATTAAAATGGCCATACATAGTTGGGTTATACTATATACAAACCTATAATTTGTACTATCATGTAACAAGGACTTTACAATATAGATATCAGGATCCCTTATATCAGAAAATAATTGATTATGCATTATCATTATTAGGAATTTATTTTATTATACATGATATTAATTAATTTATACTATTAATGGATGCATTTTTTATCACGTTATAATTTAAATAAATTTTCTTTCTAGTCATTAACCATTCCATATTGATTATTCATTATTCAAACATGATATATTCAGATGTCTATAATATAGGATGGGTATCCAATATCACCCTTTTAATTTTTTCCCATTACTCAAGATATGAACAATGATATTATGACTAATATAAATGATTAAAGATGAATTATTTTTCAATGTAAAATATATTTTTTAACATAAAATTATAATCATGTACGTGTCTTGTTTTCCAGGAATACTAATGTAATTGATCAAGTGTATGTATATCCCATGTATTTTATCGAAATGTAATATATTATAAACCTTGTTTATGTTACCAAAGTCTGGGTTATATAGTTTTCCATGGCCTATTATCCCTTCACTAGATGATGATAGTTTAAATACCTAATATTCATATATTTAGGGTCATTACCTACAGTTATAATTATGGTTTAGGAAAATCATCTTGTAGTATCCATGTAAGGACCCAGCCTTAAACCATATATAATCTTTAATTAAATGAATAATTCACATTGAGGATATTTTCAGGTTTAGAGTTTTAGAGAATTAGGAAATAACTATTACATCTCAAAAGATTACAAGGTAGACATATCTACAAAGTATCCATTTTTTTGTTTACAAAACATGAACTCTTAAAAAAAGAGTCATGTCTAGTTCCATGTTTTAGAAAGCATGACTTTTCCTTGATCCCATGCTTGACCCTGTTCTTCTTTAAGTCCTGTGAAAACCATTTCAAAAACATGGGATGAGCATAAAAAGCTCAGTACGAGATACACAACGAAGGAAAACTGTTAGTTTTTTAAAACAACAAGTAAACCATGAATACTTTAACATAAGTACTACTTTTCACCTTTATGAAGAAGTAAATACTCTTCACTGAATAAAAGATCACTACATACCCTTTTGTAACAAAAATATTACCATAAAACCCATATAAAGAACACATAACATATAAAGGTAACGTGGGACATAAACATACTTAATGGAATAACCGTATGGTCGACTTCCACACATATCCCTAAATGGAATAGCCATACGGCCGACTTCCATACCCAATGCATTGGAGGTTATAATGTAACCACCCATCCTAGTATTCACGGCACCGGCCGTCATTTGGTTTATCATGTAACCACCCGTCAAATGTCCATGTACCCATATAAAATCATTTCACATACAACAAATGTAAAGGAAAGGAAACATTTCCACATTTCAATCACAATATATCACATAAATATATTGACATAATAAATCCATTTTCAAAACCATTTTCAATACCAAAAATATGTAAAATAGTAAAAGGTATTTATTTTCTTTTAAAAACATTACTGCTTGTTGAGGAAGTCAAAGATCAAATAATACCCGCGGAGGCGGAAAAATTCGTTCTCACCTCTTACATTAAAAGAAACAATCATTCTTGTCATTTAGTAAAACGCTTTGTAGAAATATATTCCCTTTGAAAATTCAAGGATGTATATACTGTGTATAAAAGAAATTCATGTATTAAAACAAAATATTCCTCAATTAAAGGATATTGAGATGAAGTCCCTTACCTCATGTCCGGCTTGACACGATCGTTCTTTAATATCCTGAATAATGAACTAATGTTAATTTATACATTCTTAATAACCTTTTTCAAGTTTATTATTCCTTTTATATCACTTATTACCATTTTATAAACATTATGTAATCATTTAATTTAATAACGTTCGTTTTGTAGATATTTGGTACTCGAGTCAAAAATAAACACCTTATATTTACAAGTTGTCCATGTGGTCAATAGTCCATTGTATGCAGAATTATAATCACGATTTAGATATCATATATATCATATATGTCCTGTATATACTTGTATTGAAAATAGTACATCACATTTAGAGGTAAGAAATGAAATGCACCGTTCATGGAGACGGTAAGTCGTACGTACGCATGTACGCTACTTTCATTTCTATTTCTTATTTTAATGGAAATAAAACATAATGATGTATAGGTATATTATAATTATAGTATAATATCATATATAATATCATTAAATCTATCCATTATACATCCCACATAAGGCATTAATGAGTCACATCACTTTGAGGGGGCGGTCGTCCGCACTTCATCAAATGAGATTCTCATATCTACCCACTATGGAAACCATAATGGTTTGATATAATTGGGAAGTAAAAAATCCTAATGAAATAATAAATATAATATATATCAGATATAAATATAGTTCCATCGTAATGGCCACCATGAGAGGGGGTAAGATGTAATTGAACAATCTTCGTTTCGTGAGGCGTTAGTTTTCCATCCACAAAAACATTATGTTCTTCATCCATTGGATGGAGGTGTGTGTTATTATAGTTAGAATAATTATCATAAAAAAATCCTAGTTTATTTAGGATACAGGTTTTGTTACAAAAGAAAGTAAATAAAAAGAGTTTAGGGGATGGAGATGTAAAATAAAAGAAAACAATTTAAGAGAAACAGTTACCTTTAATTTGGGTAACTCTCTTTGGTTTAAACCAAAGGACTTATTTAAATTCCTTCTACCTAAGTTAAGGATTCTAGGTGGAGGTGAGGGATGTAGGGAGATTATTTTGGTAGAGGTTGAACAATCCAAAAGGCTTGAGAGGTGTGAGGAATTGCTTAGAAGTGGTCTCCTTTTATAAGGGAGAGGAGGGGCTCTTTAGGAATGTGTGAAAAAATTATTTTATTATAAAGTTATCTTCGGTTTCAAAAGGTCCAAAACAGATTAATGTCTAATATAAGATGAATCATATTCTAAATAAAATCATCCCATAGGAATTGAACTGATTTTGGATAACATTTTAATCATTATAATCTTATTTATCTAATTGATTTGTTAATGAGGTAAATACTGCATCATTATTGTTTCATTAATAATTTTTTTTATTTGATATCTAAAAATTATAAAAGACTTTCCATGATGTAGGAAATCTGTTTATATTTCCAAATAATATTTATAGTCGAAAATAGGAGTTATTTAACACCATATAAAAATTAATTACTAAACGATTTTTGTTTATGTCTAGTTTGCCTTTACTTTAAATTAATTGATCTAAATTGTCATTTTCACTCTTAAGTGGATCAATGGGGGCCCAAAATCAACCCCAAGATTCCCATGGTCGTTAATGACTCAACCAATAAGGTTTGGACAAGTGTTAAGGTAATTGTGAATTATTATAACATTCTTTTTACCTTTAATTACCCTATTTACCTTTAACCGCGGTAAATAAAAGTCAAAAGTTACTATTCACCAAACATTATTTTCATCTTATTGAACCACATTTTACTTTTTGATAAAAACCATGTATGTTGGATTTTCAAAATTCAATTCACAGAAGTGGTACAATTTTATTTAAATGAAAAAGTCAGTTTTTTTAACTACCATTAAGTGGTTTCACTATTCATCAAAAATTGATGTTTTTCAGAAAAATACCAAAAATTCAGCCTAATCTATATTTGATATCCCGAATTCAAAAATGATGTTTATTTTTCTAAATTAAAAAAATAAAAATATCATTAATTAATTTTAAAATATATTCTCGTTGTTAAAATAAATAGCGTGTTTTTATGAAACAATAACTATCAAAAGATTTATACTTGTTTATGTACAATTTGAAGGTGAAATTAATTCCAATGACCATCATTTGATTAAATGGTAAAAATATAATCTAATTACACTTTAAAACCAATTAAAAATATAATCTTATAATATAAATAAATTATATTAAAAGTCACTTTTGAATTAAAATACAATATTTTTCACTATTCATTAAAAAATTAACTTTATCAGAAAAATACCAAAAAATTACCCAAGGTAAAATTTGATGTCCCAATTCTAAAAAATGATTTTATTTGGTCAATTTGAATGTTTTAATGTGACCAAAACTATATTTAAAGAGGGTTCTCCATTAAAAGGCGATAAATCATCCTTTTAATGTAAATTATGCTTAAAATTAGATTCATTAAAATTTTAAGCCTCTAACTTTTATTGGATAAATGTAAATACATTTAAAAAATATGTATAATCATATTGTAGTTTGTTTCATTCATTCCTACCAATACAACATCTATGAGTTAATTACCTTTTAAAATAATATTATTATATTATTAGTGTGCAACGTAAGATTCCAAATAAACTGTTGTTGCGTATCCAGTAAGCTATCGAACATAGAAGACCCTTTAAAGTAAAATTAATATTTAATTCTCAAATATTAATAAAAATGAAATATGTCTTATTCTTCATTTACCTGGAATGTTACATCCTTCCCCCCCTTGGGGAATTGCGTCCTCGCAATTTTTATTCACTTATCAAAATAAGTGGGGGTATTTATCCCTCATAGAGTTTTCGGATTCCCATGTAGCCTCTTCAATCATATGGCTTTTCCAAAAAACCTTTACCTGGTGAATTACCTTATTCTGCAACACATGCTCTCTATGGTCAAGAATCTGGACTGGTTGTTCCTCATAAGAGAGATTCTCTTCCAACTGAACTACCTCTGGGCTCAAAACATGAGACAGATCTGGAATATACATTCTAAACATCGAAACATGAAAAGCATTGTGTACCTAGGATAAACTTGGAGGTAAATCCACTCTATACGCAACAGATCCAACTTTCTCCAGAATCTCATAAGTTCCAATGAACCTTGGACTCAACTATCCCTTCTTACCAAAACGTATCACAATTTTACATGGATAAACTTTGAGAAATATATGATCACCTACCTCAAAGGAATGATCCTTCCTCCGGTTATCTGCAAAACTTTTTCGTCTGCTCTGAGAAGTTCTCTTGAGCTTCTGAATCAACTGAACATTCTCTTCCATCTCTTCTACCAATTCTGGTCCCATCAGTTTCATTTGACCTACTTCATCCCAAAAAGTCGGAGTTCGACAACGCTTTCCATATAATTCCTCAAATGGAGCAATCTGTATACTAGAATGAAAACTGTTATTATATGAAAATTCAACCAAAGAAAGGTGTTGGTCCCAAATTCCCTGATAATCCATCGAGCAAGCACATAGTATATCCTCCAAGGTCTGAATTGTTCGTTCTGACTACCCATCTGATTGAGGATGAAAAGCTGTACTAAAGTTCAATTATATACCCAATGACTTTTGAAGGCCTTTCCAAAAGATAGAAGTGAACCTGGGATCACGATCAGATACAATGGAGAGGGGAACTCCATGCAACCTTACTATATCATTAACATACAACCGAGCAAGTTGATCTAGAGACAATGTATCTCAAATTGGAAGGAAATGTGCAGATTTAGTCAATCGATCAACTATAACCCAGATTGCATTATTACGTCAAGATTTCTATGGTAATCCCACAACGAAGTCCATGGATATATTTTTCCATTTCCACTCTGTAATTGGTAGAGGCTAAAGCATTCCTTTCATTAATTGTCGCTCTTCTTTAACCTGCTGACAAGTCAAACACTTCACAGTAAAATCAGCAATATCTATTTTCATTCCATTCCACTAGTAATACTCCCGAATATCTCTCTACAACTTAGTACTGCCAAGATGAACTGAAAATGGAGAACTATGAGCTTCACATAACAACTCATTCTTCAACTATGAATCACAAGGCACACATAATCTCTTTCCAAATCTCAAAACACAATCATGATCAACATTAATATCTGGGAACATACCCTTATGAACCAACACTACCTTTTTCTACAAATCATGGTCTTCCTTCTGTGATTTATTTATACTGTCTGGTAGAGATGATCTCACTGACTCTTGAAACAAAACAGAAGAATTTCTTTTTCGACTCAAAGCATCAACCACTTTATTTGATTTTCCCAGATGGTAAAGGATTGTGCAATTATAATCCATGATTAATTCCAACCATCTCCTCTGTCTCATGTTCAATTATTTCTGAGTGAATATATACTTCAATATTTTCGGATCAGTATATATTTCACACTTAACTCCATACAAATGATGCCTCCAAATTTTTAAATCCAAAAAAACAACAGCTAATTCCAAATCATGTGTACTGTAATTTAACTCATATGGTTTCAACTAACGTGAAGCATAAGCAATTACCAGATCATTCTGCATTAGGAGACTACCCAGTCCTTTCAAAGAAGCATCATTGTAGATAACAAACTCAGCATTTCTGGAAGGTAGTGCCAAAATTGGAGCATTCACCAATATTCTTTTCATTTCCTGAAAACAATCACCACATTCTTTTGTCCAGATTAACTTAACACCTTTTCAAGTTAACTTAGTCATTGGACTAGATAACCGTGCAAAATGTTAAACAAACCTCCGGTAATAACCTTCTAAACTAAGAAAAATGTGAATCTCGGTTATATTTTTGGGTCTTGTCCATTCTTCAACAACTTTTGTTTTAGCAGGATCAACAATTATGCCATTTTTTGAATCAATGTGACAAAGGAAAGAAATTTTTTGTAACCAAAACTCACACTTTCTAAATTTACCAAAATGTTTCATTTCTTTTAAGGTTTGCAAGACAACCCTTAAATGACTTTCATGTTCCTCATTAATTTTGGAATAAACCAAAATATCATCAATGAATACAAGCAAAAACAAATCCAAGAACTCACGGAAAATTCTATTCATAAGATCCATTAATACGGCAGGTGCATTGGTTAACCCAAAAGGCATAACTACAAATTCATAATGGACATATCTAGTATGAAACGTGGTCTTCATATCATTTTCTTCCTTTACTTTCAACTGATATTACCCTAACCTTAAGTCAATCGTCGAAAATACTGAGCTCCCTAGAGATGATCAAACAAGTCATCGATATGAGGAAAAGGATACTTATTCTTAACAGTGATGTTATTCAACGCTCTGTAATCAATGTAATGTCTCATTTAACCATATTTATTTTTAACAAACAAGAGAGGAGAACCTCATGGTGATGTGCTAGGTCGAATGAAACCTTTATCTAATAACTCCTGCAATTTATTCTTTAACTCTAAAAGTTCAATTAGAGCCATTCGTTAAGGGTGTTTTGAAATTGGATTTGCATCAAGAACTAAGTCAATAGTAAATTCAACTTCCCGATAAGGTATAATACCAGGAAACTCATCAGTAAAAACATCAAGGTACACATTTACCACTGCCACATCATTAATCTAAATAGTTTCTTTGTTTTCAATAATATGTGCAAAGTAACATTCATTTCCATATTTTATCAGTTTTTCGACTTCCTGGTATGTTATCAAAAGTAAGGGTTCATTCTTGTACACAAACTGAAAATCATTCTAAAAAGAAACCTCTTTATATCTACAGTTAATCTTATCATGATAAACAGAAATCCAATCCATGCCCAATATAACATCAAACTCTACTAGAGGAAAACAATAAGGTTTGAAGGTAAATTCTTTCCGCACACAAGGATAGGAATGTTCCTATGTTTTTTTTGTCTCAACATTTCCTCCAGGTGTTTTTACCATAATTTCGGTATTCATATCATGAGATGGGTTTACCAATTGACTAGAAAATGTCTCAGAAATGAAAGAATGTATAGACCCTGAATCAAATAACACATTGGAATAATCTGAACAAACAAACAGTGTACCTGATACTACTTCATTTGATAGACCAACATCTGCTGCTGTAGTTGCAAAGGATTTCCCCACCCCTTTCAGCTTGTATTCTGGCTTCTTTCCATCGGTTGAGTTCTTTTTTGGACACTCATTTTCGTAATGAACCATTTCATTGCACTTAAAACATTTTACTGAATGTAAATATGATTTCATCTTACCATTACCCTGATCATTTTTAGTGCAATTACGAGCCTTATGCCCCATTTTTCCACATCGGTAGCACTTACCAGAATTAAAAAGACATTCCTCACCATGATTTTTACAACAATTTTCACAAACTGTAAACTTAATTTTTTTTACCATCAGACTTATTTGAAGAGTTCTTCCCTTTCGCCGGCCACCTCGACATCTTATTCTGTTGTTTTTCAAAGAATACCTGATCATCAGCAAACTCCATTTCCACCTTCTTCGCACAATGAAAAGGTTTTTCATAACTTTTTCACTCATGAGAAGCTAAAGCCCTTAAATACATTGGCATTCATCCTGAGTGAAAACAGTTGATTTTACTATCAATATCTCGTATGATATTTGGAGCATATCTTGCTAGTCAAATGAATTTTTCTTCATAAGCAGCCACTGATTCATCCTCCTACCTCAATTCTAGGAATTGTTTTTCCATCCTAAGACGAATCACCTTAGGAAAATATTTCTCGAGAAACATACCTTGGAATTCATCTCAATCGAGAGCATCAATCTCTTCACTATCCCTAATATTTTTCAACATTAACCACCACTGATCAGCTTCACTTTCAAAACGGTAAACTACAAGACTAACCTTTTGATGTTCTGAACAACCCATGATATCAAAAAATATTCTCCAGTTCTTTAATCCACCCTTTAGCTAGAACATGGTCAGATGATCCTCTGAATAATGGGGGATGTTGCCTCATGGGATTCTCTACTATTGACATGTTCCTCTGTGGTTCATCTATCTGATCTCATACATGGATACCACCACCATTTATCGCCTGAGTCAAATGTGCCATCACTACAAGAAACTGTTCAGTTCCGATTCCAACCATCTCAATTTGCTGATTTGGAAGGTTGTCTTCCACCTGATGTCATCCCAACATAGCTTCTCTGTTTCCTCTGTGGAAAACCATTCTGAGCAAAGAAATATCTTAGGCGAAGCAACATGGTAATCAGTAAATACTATATGATTTCAATATTAACATAAATTACTATATGGAAATTTATTTAACAACACCCTAACTCTTAAAGTTATCTAATCCGACCTCTGATACAAACTATAATGACCCACCCTTAAACCTTAAATAATCTTGAATTAAATGAATAATTCACATTTAAGATCTTTTCAGGTTTATAGTTTTAGAGAATTAGGACATAACTATTACATCTCAAAAGATTACAAGGTAGACATATCTACACAGTATACTTTTTTTTTAGAAAAACATGAACTCTTAAAAAAAGAGCCATGTTTAGTTCCATGTTTTAGACAGCATGACTATTCCTTGTTCCCATCCTTGACCCTACTCATCTTTATATCCTGTGAAAAACATTTCAAAAACATGTTATGAGTATAAAAATCTTAGTAAGGGATACACAAAGTTGGAAAACTGTTGGTTTTTCAAAACAACAAGTAAACCATGAATACTTTAACATAAGTAATACTTTTCACCTTTATGAAGAAGTAAATACTCTTCACTGAATAAAAGATCATTATGTACCTTTTTGTAACCAAAAATTACTATAAAACCCATATAAAGAACACATAACATATATAGGTAACTTGGGACATAAACATGCATAATGGAATAACTATGCGGTCGACTTCCACACATTTGACTAAATGGAATAGCCATACGGCCGTCTTACATACCCAATACATTGGAGGTTATAACATAACCACCCATCCTGGTATTCACGGCCCCACCCATCATATGGTTTATCACGTAACAACCCGTCAAATGTCCAAGTACCCATATAAAATCATATCACATACAACAAATATAAAGGAAAGGAAACATTCCCACATTTCAATCACAATATATCACTTAAATTTATTGACATAACAAATCCATTTTCAAAACCATTTTCAATAAAAAAATACGGAAAAGAGTAAAAGGTATTTATTTTCTTTTAAAAACATTACGGCTTGTTGAGGAAGCCAAAGATGAATTAATACTCGCAGAGGCAGAAAAAGTCGTCGTCACCGCTTATGTTAAAAGAAACAATCATTTTTTTCGTTTAGTAAAACACTTTGTATAAAAATATTCCCCTTGAAATGTCAAGGGTGTTTATACAGCGTATAAAAGATAGTCTTGTATTAAAACAAAATATTCCTCAATGAAAGGAGATTGAGACGAAGTCCCTTACCTCGTGTCTGGCTTGAATCGATCGTTCTTTAATATCCATAATAATAAAATAAAGATAATTTATACTTTATTAACATCATTTTTCAAGATTATTATTCCTTTTATATCACTTATTACCATGTTATAAACATTATGTAATCATTTAACTTAATAAAGTTCATTTTGTAGATATTTGGTACTCGAGTCAAAAATAAACACCTTATATTTACATGTTGTGCATGTGGTCAATAGTCAATTGTATGAAGAATGATATTCATTATTTAGATATCATATATATCATATATGTCTTGTATATACTTGTATTTATAATTTTACATAACATTTAGAGGTAAGAAATGAAATGCACTGTTCATGGAGACGGTAATCCGTACGTACGCATGAACGCTACATTCATTTCTATTTCTTATTTTAATGGAAATAAAACATAATGATAAATAGGTATATTATAATTCCAGTATAATATCATTTATAATATCACTAAATATATCCTTTATACGACCCACATAAGGCATTAACCAGTCACATCACTTTGAGAGGGCGGTAGTCCGCACTTCCTCAAATGAGATTATCGTATCTACCCACTATGGAAACCATAATGGTTTGATATAATTGGTAATTAAAAAAGAATAAAGAAATAAAAAACATAATATATATCATATATAAATATATTTCCATCATAATGGCCACCATTAGAGGCGGTAAGATGAAATTGAATAATCATCGTTTCGTGAGGCGTTAGTTTTCCATCCACAGAAACATTACGTTATTCATCCATTAGATGGAGGTGTGTGTATGTATAGTTAGAATCCTTCTACTAAAACATCCTATTATATTGAGGATACTGGCCTTGTTACAAAATAAATTAAATAAAAATAGTTTAGGGGTTGGAGAAGTAAAATAAAAGAAAACAATTTAAGAGAAACAGTTACCTTTAATTTGATTAACTCTATTTGGTTTAAACGAAAGGACTTATTTAAATTCCTTCAGCCTAAGTTAAGGATTATAAGATGAGGGGATGGATGTGGGGAGCTTATTTGAGTAGAGTTTGGATGAGCCAAAATGCTTGAGAGGTGTGAGGAATTGCATAGAATTGGTCTCCTTTTATATGGGAGATGAGGGGCTCTTTATGAAAGTGTGAAAACAATATTTTATTATAATCTTATATTCGGTTTCAAAAGGTCCAAAACACATTAATGTCAAATATGAGATTACTCATATTCGAAATTAAATCATCCAATTGTAATTTTACAGGTCTTGGATAACATTTTAATCATTAAAATCTTATTTATCTAACTGATTTATTAATGAGGTAAATACTGCATCATTATTGTGTCATTAATAATATAATTTACATGATGTCTAAAAATTATAAACAAAATACCCTGATGTAGGAAATATTTTTATCTTTACTAAGAGTATTTATAGTCAAAAATAGGACTTATATAATACCATATAAAAATTAATTACAAAATTATTTTTGTTTATTTCTATTTTTCCTTTACTTTAAATTAATTGATCTAAATTGTCATTTTAACTCCCAAGTAGATTAATGGGGTCCCAAAATCGACACAAAGACTCACATGGTCGTTAATGACTCAACCAATAAGGTTTCGACAAGTTTTAAGGTAATTTGGAATTATTATAATATTCTTTTTACCTTTAATTACCCTATTGACCTTTAACCGTGGTAAATAAAAGTCAAAAGTTAATATTCACCAAAAATTATTTTCATCTTATTGAACCACATTTTACATTTTGATAACAACCATGTATGTCATATTTTCTAAATTTAATTCATAGAAGTGGTACAATTTTATTTAAATGAAAAAGTCAGTATTTTTAACTACCACTAAGTGGTTGCACTATTCATCAAAAATTGATGTTTTTCAGAAAAATAAAAAAAATTCAGCCTAAGATATATTTGATATCCTAAATTAAAAAATGATGTTTACTTTTCCAAATTCAAAACATAAATGTTTCATTAATTAATTTTAACATTAATTCTCGTTGTTAAAACAAATAGCGTGTTTTTAAGAAACAATAACTTTCAAAAGATTGATACTTGTTTATGTACAATATCAAAGGGAAATTAATTCGAATGACCAACATTGGATTAAATGGTTAAAATATATTCTAATTAAACTTTAAAACCAATTAAAAAGATAATCTATCCATATAAATAAATTAGATTAAAAGGCACTTTTGAATTAAAATACAATATTTTCACTCTTCATTAAAAAATGAACTTTATCTAAAAAATACCAACAAATTACCCAAAGTAAAATTTGATGTACCCATTCTAAAGAAGGATTTTATTTGGTCAATTAGAATCTATTAAAGTTACCAAAACTATATTTAATGAGGTTTCTCCATTAAAAGGTGATAAATCGGCCTTTTAATGTAAATTATGCTTAAAATTAGATTCATTCACATTTTAAGTCTCTAACTTTTATTAGATTAATGTAAATACATTTAAGAAATATGTATAATCATATTGTAGTTAGTTTCATTCCATTTCACCAATACAACTACTAGTAGTTAACTACCATTTAAAATAATAATACAATATTATTAGTGTGCAACGTAAGATTCCAAAGAAACCCATTGTTTCGTATCGGGTACGCTATCGAACATAGCAACCCCTTTAAAGTAAAATTAATATTTAATTCACATATATTAATAAATACGAAATATGTATTATTCTTCATTTACCTGGGATGTTACAATCCATTAATGTATTTAGTGTATCAGAATAACATACTTTTATAATTACTAAAACATCCAGATATTTCCACTAAAACCATATCATATATGTGGGTTTTCATAAATTTCATCTAGTCTTAATTCCCAAATTTAATAAAATATTTTATATTGAAAAAAATAGTGACCCAACATTTAATATATTATTATTACATCTTTTTTATATAACAACAAACAATTGTGATAAATACCAATATCCAAATGTTTATTATAATGGAAAAGGTAGGGACATATGTCTCTTGTACATAATAAATTAAATTAAATATTTTAATCCGTATTAATTTTCCTATTATAAGAACTCATATTCTACTTATTACAAGATATAACCTAATTATAAACAACAAATAAAGTGCCGAGTTAAAATATAAGTAAGGGAAGGAATATAATGGGAGGAATAAGGGACATGAATCAATAGTATAAGGGTGGACATAACGAATAGAATCATATAATAGTACTAAGATCGTAATCATATTAATTATTCAAAAATATCATAATGAAATGTAATGTGTAATATGTATAATAATTAAATATCATAACATTGTTTCCAAATAACACAAATATTTATTTAAGAATCTGGTATCCTTTTGACATAAAATATAAGTTCACAAATAATAAAATCATAATTATGATCAAAGTACACACAATGTTCACACATAATACACATAATATAATTAGATATGTTGCATTAGACAAATAATTTTAGGTCCATATTATTTTTATCCCACCCA
The DNA here is from genome assembly GCA_963277665.1 of Viscum album. Taxonomy (NCBI): domain Eukaryota; kingdom Viridiplantae; phylum Streptophyta; class Magnoliopsida; order Santalales; family Viscaceae; genus Viscum; species Viscum album. The sequence continues at coordinate 92,250 of CAUJRU010001647.1, forward strand.
TCACATCTAAAAATCCTCAAAATGATGCATGACATGTGTAGAGATAGCGTTTAAAAACCATATTCAAGAAATAAAAAAGAAGTAAAGTAATGGGAATCAAAAAAGAACTTTTAATGAATAATTAATTTAAGAAAACATCAGTTTCCCAAAAAATTAAGGTAAATAATACTCTATCATAAAACAACATCATTAATTTTTGGGGAAGTGAAAATTTAATTTTTTTGAATTAAATTTATTGAATAAATACTCATTAAAAATATATATTTATAAATGGATAAAAAAAATTTGACGGTTAGAAACTTGTAAATCACTATGGAATTTTGTAAAAAAATATTGGAAGAAAATTTATGAATATTAGATGAAAAAATATAAATAAACTAATATGATGTTGGAGATACTATAAAAAGGATTTTAGTTTTGGAATCCCCTTATAATAAATCCTGGTTAATTTCATCCCATTTTTTCCTCCAGAATTGTAAACATATGTTAATTAATACATTGTACTAGAATAAAATTTTATTCATTTTTAACACATTTTAAATTATAATTAGTCATTTATATTCCATAATTCCCATTTTTAATGGTGACACATTTATATTTAATTTTTAAATAAAATTATATTATTCTTCCATATCGCATTTTTGATCGTCATTTTAAAAAAATTATAATTTATAATAGAATAATATAATAATTATTTAATTTATTTATATTTCATAAATAATTTATTATAACCATACATTAAGGTAGTTATATGAAAAGTGTTGGAATGTTCCTTATTGGTTTTTAACCGACAGTTAATAAGAAAATGTTTAAAGAAGAATAACGAGTAATATATAATATTAAGAAAATAATAAATATAATGATTATATTAGGTTATCATCATTTACATATGGATTACATTCTATTAAAATAATTTTGGATTGTTTGGTTATGAAATGAATAATGAAAAAAAATAATGAAGAGGAAATTGTTATGATAAGTTTAGGAAAATAATCTATTTTCTCCATGTTGTTTATTTTCTTTGGCGTTGAACATCATTGATATCTAGTAAGAAAAGAAAAAATGTCCCAAGTGATTTTTTGGGGAATTAGATAGTGTATTTATGAAGATGCTTCTCTTTTCAAATTGGATGTGAAATCTTTTTCCAAGGGAGGGTACCAATGAAATGTATAGATTAGGAGAATGGTAATTTTGAGTGGTAATGTAAAATGAAAATTTATATTGAAGGTAACCCTTTAGATAGTAATGTTTCTTAAAATAAGAAATAAATTTTAAATAAATAACATGAATTAATGAAATTTAATAACATTTTAATACCAATTTATTTATTTATCAGAATGAATGGTTTTCATAATAAAAATTATTATTTTAATGGAATACATTTGATTTATGAACATGGAAGATATTAAAAAGGTTTCAAAACCATGTTTACTATTTTTAAAGGAATCATTTTTCAAATTGATGATGTTTATTTCAATCCAATGTCCATATAATTAGATTATATAATTATTACGTCACGTATGTCATAATTTTAAATACACTAGTGTTGAAAAATATTATATTTACTACTCTCCTAAAATTGGATGTAATTAAAATAAATTCCAAAAATTAACAATTAATTGATTTTAATATTTTAGTTATAATAATTATAATAATATTATGTAAATAACGATAAATTTTATGTATTATTATTTTTGACAAAAAATTGTATCATTTACAAAATACATTAAAATAATGTTTATTAGAAATGTGTGTATAATTTATTTTTGTATTTTTTTCCTTCAAATTTATTTTACAGTATTATAATGTTTATATTCTCCTGGGAAACTATAAGATTATTTTATTTATTTTATATTTTATTATATTATGATTACATTACTATTGAAATAGTCAGGTTATTATACCCAATCATTAGGTTATTATTCTCAATGGGCTAGATACTATTTCAAATGTGACATTAATATTCCAAATGTCTCATTACCTCCTATAAATACATATTAATTCATTCATTAAATAAAAATAAAAATTCAATGAATTCTCTATATTTACATTTTCTAAAATATTATTTTGTTTTCTAATATTTTTTTCCATTCTATAGTTTTGATCATGGGGGTCCTGATTAAAGAATATTGGAATGATCCAATTTTTCCCATAATACTTTTTTTGTATCCAATTTTTCTCATCTGTGTTTTTTTGTATTTCATTTTGTTTTGTATCTCTCTAATGTTACAATATCAATTAATGAAATATTTTTTTTTATCGGGGTATTTTATAAGTATATTAATCTACAATGTCTTATAACTAACATTTATCCATGAAAAAATATTATTTAAAATGTTTGTATATTTATATGGTTCATTGGGGATTTTTTGTGAATGAAAAATCATTATGATTTTTGGAATATTAAGATTTATGTTCTCCTGGTTGAGGATTCTTTTCATTTGGGTTGTCTTTATCTCACCACACCATTTTTTGGATTCAAAAATGGAGAAGAGATATTCTCATTCATATCCCACTCTTTGGTTTTGGATTTTTTCCATCTATAGTTTTTATTGTAGACTCTATATTGTTTTGTTATTATAGTCGACTAGATATGGGAAGATTATGTTTCTTATTGGATTATATTTTTAGAATACTTGGAGGCTTTTCTCAATGGAAATAACCTCTTCCACTATGTGAGATTCTGGAATTACCTTGGGTATTTTTAGTCTTTCTATGGATTTTCATGGCGAAGAATGTAGTGAAGTGGGGATTTTTTCCCACACCAGGTCATTAGAGAGTTTATTTATATTTGAAATTTAAATCAATTTTTAAAATAAAAATACAAAATTTTTCCCTTTGAATTTTATTTTTTCTGAATTTTATTTTCTCACACTATTTGGGGTGAATGATTTAGAAGAAACCATGTGATGACCATTACATTTCACCACAAGACACTAACATGTATGTAATTTTCAATTATTATATTTCATTCATATATATATGGAACATGGTTAGTGGGATTCATATATAAAACCACTTTTCATAGAATTCTATGGGAGTTAGTTGGTTCAAAGATGGAATATAGTTAGCACTGACCACGTGGAAAACAAATTCAATTAATTTTTCCCTTCTATTGGATTCCATATGTAATGTTATTGATTAAGAACTCTATGTGGGATAATGTTCCGAATTAGACAATTTAATAATTTTGAGTTTCCAAAAATATCCCTATTTAAATTAATATATTTTTTAACAATTTTTCCATTCACCTACATTCAACTAGGAATGTGAACACTAGAGGAAGTCCAATGACTTTCTTCTCATTTGTACCAAATATATTCCACTGCCTTTTCATTAATATTTAATCTAGTTAAACATTATTTCTTGATTTCTATATATTATCCTTCTCCCCACTTTATCCTTCTTATTACACATTGGAATGTTTTACATCGTTGATGATTAAATGATTTTTTTATTCTCATTGAATTTTGTTTTTATTTTTCTTGTTATTTTCAGTAAATTGCTATAAAATTTTATGTATAGACATTATAACTTTTTAATTTCATTATATAATGAAAACACAATATTCACAGACTACATTTTATAATGGATTTATTGATATTTAAAAAAAATAAGTTTATTACATTAAATATAATTTCAAACATGGAACTACACATATTTATAATTAGTATAAATAACTACATTGTTTACTCATAGAAATTTGGTTACCTTTTGGCATTATTTGGATTATGAAATAAATTGATTTTTCATGTTCCATGATTATATTAATATTTACTCACATGGGTGACTTGGTACATTGTTTTATATTGGAATATTTGTAATGAATTATTTTTTATATATTAAGTAAATATATTTAAAATAATTGATTTGAATTAATGGTTTTATATTTAATTTACAACCATTAGAATATAGAATGTAATTAAAAGTATATTTTTATGTTTGGATTTCATTTTAACATAAAATGGTAGTCTAAATAGTTTGATTGTGTGACCCTATTGTTCCCCTATTTTAACTACAATCCCACGAGGGATATTTCTTATGGATTTGATGTGAATTTTTAACCAATGGGAATACATGTTGTCATATTATTACAAAATTTATATGTATAGTGTTTTTTATAATATTGAATAAGAGGTGATGTGAGATTTTTTGTTTTAAAATTTTCATAGTCACTATTGATTGATCACCTAAAAATGGATTACTAATCACTTTTGGATCCTAGGAGTCTTACTTTATAATTTTAGATGGACACTACTACACATTCATTAGTAAAACTATGTCCCCAATAGGGATAGATTAACCTATTCCACTAGGGGGAGTTCCACCGATGACACTTATTGAGGAATGATTTTGGTTGTAGATATATAATTTAATCAATATATTTTTATATGGATCCTATGATAGTACATCATTGATGACCTAACATGTTGTTTAAGAATCAAGGTTCTACACAAAAAACATTATAATGAAAATCCTTTACATGTGATATGTTGATTTATTAGTACACATGGAACCAAATATTTCCCTTCCTGAAATCTAAAATTAGGAGATTATTCTATGGTACTTTTCTATATTTTACTAGGAATTTAGAATGATAATTAGAAATATATTTAATCATTTTAGAAATAGTTATTTATAGTGATGTTATAAGTGGATTTCAAAAAAGGGAATTATGAATTAATAAGTGGCCAAATATTTTTAAAAGATTTTTAGGTGAGTATTTACTTTCATATGATATAATGAATGGTTTTTAAATGATTATTGATGTATAATTATCCTTTCTTAAGAAATAGAAAACCTACTTTTTAATATCCCACTAATTTAAAAGATGAACATCATGTTATGTAGAATTTATGCAATGAATCCACAATATTATAATAAAATATATCACCCATACCCATTATGATATACTTAATTTTAAATAAATACAATTTCTTTGATTTATTTTCATGCACACAACATCGATTTTATGTTACATTTAATAATATATTGAAAATTATTATTCAATAATGACCATTATTACCTAGCCATTTAGATGGATATTATGAATAGGATTAACATTATTATGAATATAATATGGTTTTATAATGTATAAAATAAATTCAATTGATATATAATGATTATCTATAAAATGAATATCATGTGAATGAAAAAAAATATATGAGGAAAATTATTTTTCTAAATCGATGTTTAGTCACAATTTCTACACGTAATTTAAAACTAATTTTTAATATTTATATCGAATTTATTTAAAAACTTATTTTTTAAATATACATTACAATATTTTATTTGTTTTCTTTTTTTATAAATTAATTAAAATGATAAATTTTTTATGAATAATAAAAAATACTATTTTTTATTGAAATCTAAATTTTTGTTTAAATAATTTACAAAATAAAAATGTTTTGGAAAAAAAATTAAACTAAAATTAGATTAATTTTTTAAATTTTTTTAAAATTTATTACATTGGAATCAGTTTCATTTTAAAATTTGATATTAAAACAATTTATACTAATGAGAATTTTATCTTTGGAAAACTGCTTTTTCTTCCTGTATGTGGTTTTATTCTAAATTTAACTCTTCCACTTATATGAATTAACTTTGAAAAAATTGATTCCATATTTTTATTCATTATAATTTTTTACATAATATGTTAAAAATTAAAATTTCCCATAATTAAGAGTGAAAACAATTATAATTTATTACAACATTATTGTCAAAATGATTTCACTATGTGTTAAACGAATTATATAAGGGTTAAAATGATCAAAACATATTATAATAATGATTCCATATCCATATATTGACCATGTAACCTATATTTTTCTTTAATTATCCAATGTATAGTCTTTTTCAATGACAAGAACATGGGTATCACTTTTACATTTAAAAAATTCCATATATTCTCTCTCTCCTACATATAAAAGGTCACCCATATCATCATATAATCACACATCCAAAACCCTTTGTTTCTGCCAATACCTATGATTACTACATCCATAAGTCACTCCACACATCTAATAATAATTTGAATTATTATTTTTCCCTACTATAAAGGTTATAGTTATAAACATAAATAGGATCTCCGAAGAGGAGTCAAAATTCTTAAACATGTGTATTTGTTTAATTTATTCATCAAAATACCTCAATGATTCCTAAAATATGAAAATATGATAACAAAATTATAGTAAATATATTAATATTTTATTTTGTAAATTATATAACCCATATCAATCACCATAACCATTAAATGGGAAATAAACCGTCGAGCACTTATGTGGAAGACCACCGCCATGCAAACAGATGTTGTACGTTTTCCATCAACTCCATTCAAGGACAGTTATAATTTCTTATAAAAAATTTGTATATTATATTTAAGAAATTATTATACATAATTATATTTTATACCATATATTATTTTTTAATTTTTATTCTGTGAGATATATTATAATGTCGCTCAGGTATAAGGTGGACTACCGCACTCTCAAAGTGATGTGATTCGTTTCTCTCAAAAAATTTACCTGAATCATAATAATGTTAAAATTAATTAATATCTATGATATTTATTTTATATAAATAATATTTTATATATATTATCAATTTTACATTTAAAAAAACCAATCTGTTTGAAAAAATAACATCACTCGTGCATACGTGTGGACTACTATTTATGTGTAGCCATGTGAAATGTTTTTCATTTTATTATTACATATATGGAAATAAGGATATATTTTATTAATATATATTATATATATTATATATTACTATTTTTTAAAATTGTAATTTTAATATATGTTTTATTTCAGTCCATCAAGAAAAATTGAAACAGAATTCATGATATGTACGGCCTATCTTCTCAATAAACAGTATACTCCAATATCATTCTCAGACATTAATAGATTATTATAAATATGTTTTTAATGACAATATATAATATTTAAATATTTTATAAAAAAACATATATTATTTATCAATGATAAAATTTTAAGGGTCAATGTCGCTAAACATAAACATACATGAAAATGAATCAATATTAACTTGAAATAGTGATTTTATCAAAGAAATGATAATGAACAAGATTTTCCAGACTATAAAAATAATATATGGAATGAGATATGTGAATACTGTTCAAAAAAAGACATATAATAAAATGATATTTTTATACATGAGGATTAGACACATAGAATGACTGTCAAACTTGAGGTAATAGTTTCTCACCTCACTTTTACTTGCTTGAGACAAACGACATATTCACCACTTTTTTATTTTGGGGGTTGTATATAATACCCCAATGATGTGTTTTATCATAAATATATATATCATCATGGTATTTAACATTTCATTCAATGTTATTTACTTTATACTATTTATGATTTTGAAGCCTCCAATGATTTGGAATTTATTTATCAATCTCATCTTTGTTCAGGATTATTTTTTTTGTCAAGCTTGGGGAATTATTTTGAAATGTGTATATTAAAATCCCTCTATTTTCTTAAATTCTTGTTAGTGATGATATTTTTCATTTAATAGTACCATTTACATCACATTCTTATGTATAATTATTGATACTTTTTTGTAAGAAAATATAACATTATTTATCGCTTCCGTCAAAATATATTTTTCATCAAACTCTATGTTTTCTAAAAATCTTTTATAAATTTTTTTCAAAAATTTTGAAATGTTTTAATAAATAAATTTTTACATATTTAATTAATATAAAATTATTAAATGATTTTTAATGTTTCTTTTAAAACAAATGTCATTTTAAATTTTACAAAAATGGGAAAGGAATCATTATTTTAATGTGTATGACATTAAAAAAATTTACACCATCAGAAACACTCAATGCTTCAGTAATTATTTTACAAAATTTTTATTTTATTTTCAAGTTTTTTTTGAAATATTTTCTTTAGATTACTATTTTGAAACATTATTTTCAATGAGAAAATAAAATTTTCCCCAATAATGTTTTTAGTCACATTTTATGGTATTTCTATTCATCATTAACATCAACATTTATTGTACATGTGATTCATTGGGAATAAGTTTTATTGATACCATCAAATTTCGTATTTATATGGATTAAGATAATTATTTATGAGGACGTTTATTTTTATAACCATTCACCATTGTATTCTCAATGATTTATGATTTTATTTATTGTTTTGGGGGTACATATACACATTTGTTATTACAATTTTCAAATATCATTGTTAATCATGATTATTTTTCAAACCATTCATATGAGGAATTCGTTACATGTTTTATGTGGTGGTTGAGAACCATTTATTCATATAACCATGATGAATTGATAGTCCTCATGAGGTAAGTCAGTTGGCCAATTTAAATTTGTTTCTACCGAGAACTTTAAACATTCAGGTTAATATTATTGAAAATATATTTTAGATACCAAATATTATGAGTTCAATAATTTTGATATCATTTTTTATTTCATTGTTATTATTTTATTATTTTTATTATCCATGGATATGTTTCAAGATATTGTTTTTATTTATATTGGCTTATTTGATCATCGATTATTTCTTAGATATTATGATCATTTTATTTATAAAATGAAACATGTTCTGTAATTCCCCTTTTTATAATGATTATTCTTATTTATTTATGATATCATCCATAAAATTATTAATCTTACTAACAATCTATTCTCATGAATTTTATACGTTCTATTTTTAATATTGTAAGAATAAGTGTTTTGTGAACGGTATTCGGGGATACGATGTGGGGAAGAATGATTTTCCAAAACAAGGAACATTGTGTAATATATGTTTTCAATTATAACATAGATTTTGATTACATATCTAGATTACTAAGAATACTAAACTAGTAAGTCCTTTAGATTTTGTTTTCTTTTATATTATGACAATTTAAGAAACTAAAAATCATAACTAGGTTACTGGAGTCAGGTATGTTACTTCTGGTATCATAGTAAGATTACTTGAAATCATATGAACAACATTTAGTAAAACATATATTATGGATCATAAATCTATGATATACATTGGGGATAAGTATAGAATAAAAAATCAATGTTTTTTTATGATTTGGAATATATAGTTTTTCCTATTAATACATCCTTATGAGGATACATGTTGACATGGTTTGGGAGAAAATGTACCAAGGGGTTATAACTCTAAAAATTTATTGTTGGCCTTGTATTGAGCGCAACTTGGTATATGAAACGAGCCTTACAATGAACCTGTTTTGATAGTACTAGGGGACATTCTTTGGTTAATTAACATTTTATATTTGAACCATCATGAGTTAATTGTATATATGATGATCATGAATGTCTTAGATTAAACCTATAGTCTCATATATTTAAAGGATGTTGTCAGGACACAGTAATCCTATATATGAATCTTCATGACTATGTTATCTCCCACTATGATTACTGTTTCTCACATTGTGTTTTTTAGTATTTTTAAATGGATGGAAGTAGAATAGACTATGTTAATTATGAATGTGACATAAAATATGTATATGAGAAACCAAATGGGATGATGAATGGATTGAAGGAGATTGGGATTATGCCTAATCCATTATCACAATATAGGATAAACAATATTATCTTAATAAAACTCTCAAAATCACCAACAAATATAAGGATTTATTCTAGTATTGGATTGAAAATTATAGACCATGTAGGAATAGAGGCTTTACATCCTTCTTTTCATAAATAATGAAAGAGACACATTTAATAATAACTCAAATGAATAGTAAAATATTTTATGTGTGTAAATGATGGAAACAATAATGTAACTTCTGAGTAAATAATTATATATTCAGTTAACATAATAACTTCTTATTATGATAAAGTTCCTGATGACCTCCTTCCTTTTCTTAAAAAGGACCGTGACAAGTCTCCCATTTTTAGACTTTTGTAAGCTATCTCTTATCCATGTTTGTGGCTGTTTTGAAAGGTCTTTTTCATCTTTGTGTCCTGCCTTTCTATTTGGGGTCTGCTTGTTTTAAGTTTTATTCTTTTTTTCTTCTTTGGAGAGTCTTTTTTATTTTTCAACAAGTTGGACGTAGAGTCTTCTGTGCTGCACTCAGTTGCAGTGGTATTCCCACATTCTGGTCTATTGTAGTGGTCTTTCCAAATTCTGGAATGATGTGGCTTGCCTACAGTTCTCTGTTAATCTCTAAACCAGTTTTCATGATGTATCTATTGGATTGTATTTCGTTTTTTTTTCAGGGGATCATTTATGGAGTGACGACCTGGAGCGGACTGGATTGTCTGCAATGAAGTTAGCTTCATTTGGCAGAAGTCTTTGTGAATGATGCTTTTGGCACCACTCATAGAGCTCATGTGTTTACAGAGGGTGTTTTTAGGTACCTAAAGCCTTATGTTGCAGACTTCCTTTTGCATAATCTTCTGCTTGACATCCAGTGCCCACCTTATTTCAATGGGAATTTCTTGGTGGTTTGGTTTTTGATTTCTTTCACCATAACCATACAATACGGTTGTTTGGTGTTTCTTGTTTGTATTTTTTTCAGGTATTGTTTTCTTTTTTTTCTTTACCAAAATTCCATTATTAATAACTTCTTGTAATGGTCTCCTAGAGATATTATTTATGGATTAATATTTTAAATGTGGAAGATATTGTAACTATGAAAATCAATGCACAAGGGTGAATTATCATGAAGTGAATTAGGAAGCTTGTAAATTTAATGGTTATATTATTGATGGTGAAGAGTCTAAGTATTCCATAAGGAAAGAATGAGGAATTATGGAATAAAAAAATGAAACCTAGTTAATAGTTTCTATGGAATCCTACTTTTTTATCACAGAAAATTTTCATTGCAATGAAAAAATTTATAATCTATTATTGATTAGTTTCTTTAAAATTAGGAACATTATAAAATAAATCCTAAATTTTTTTCTAATCCACTTTATTGTAAAATTCATCGGTTCGCCCTGTGATACTTTTATAGCATCTCATATCATAGGGACATACATCAATGGATGAGGGTGATCATTAAGCATGATAAGTGAATAATAAAGGGAGACATCAATCATGTGATCATGAGGCAGATCAAAAAAATCATAATTAATATAATAGTAAAAATAAAATTGAAAAAAACATTAAAATGTTGCTACAACATAAAAATGAGAGATTTATAATAATACAACCATGGATTATCACCAAGGTTTCATACATGATAATAACCGAGGTTATTCTCTATGGTATCATAAAACATGTAATCTATATTGGTTAAATTCTTTACTCAATGAATTGTAGTGATAATAGCGCACACAATTCATGTGTTTTAATTACATGGGACACACATTACTCATATAAAATATTTTTTTTAATAATCAAAGTTGTATTTATTGTGAGATTCAAATAAATTATTTGACTATGTAAGTGATTAAAGTCATGATTATATCATCACTTTCAAACCATGGATAGGGAATGTGGTTATCATCTATTTAAATTTCATGACCCCTCCAAACAAAGTGAACCCCTCCTGGGCCGAAAATATGAGAAGAGAGATATTGACCCCCAAGTCCCGCCTCTAGTAGGCCCCAGGATGGCAGCTAGAACCAAGCGTATAGAAAACACACAGATGGGAGGCACTACCCTCTATGAGAACACATGAGAAAGGGAGAGATAAGATGGAAACCAACCAGCTCTAGCTCAAACTACTATATAAAATGAATCCCATGTACACATATGTTGTGTCATGAAAGAACTAATAAAACTGAAAATTAAAACTACAAGTACCAAAAGAAAGTTAAACATCAGTGACCACAAATCGCGAACTGCTCCAGCAAAACCCAAACTAATAATAACTAGACTGATCTCTAAACTGCTCCAAGTGACCTGAAAAATAGTTTATATAACATAGGGTGAGTATAACAGTATACTCAGTAGGATCCTCCCAAGATCCTCCCATTCAAAAGCAATGAAATAATGCTAAAGCACATTGAACAATAGGTGAAACTAACTCGTCACCTAAACATGTATACTAATTTCTCAGCCTCACCATGGATACTATCACCATTTATCACACACATGAGTATATAATATAATAAAGGATATCAAGGTCACCCTACTACCCCTTACCCACTGTTTTTTCCACTTTTCCCCAACATTGCATGTACTAACCCATATCTCTTCAAAAGGGTTGGCCCGAAGATACCTGATCAAGCACTAAAACTTGTACCTCAAGAAACACAAAGGCTTTCTTGTAGATACCTGATTGAATCACCCCACCATCCACACAACTAGAAGGAACTAGGTTGTTTTTTGGTCCCACCACCGCTCGAATAACCTGTATAGTACATCATGTATTACAACTCAAGCCACTACAACCCATACACTGAGTAAGGATCCTTCATCTATCATGTCCAATACGTGTTATACCTATAGTAGTCCAAAGGAAACTATATCTAGAATATATGTGTGTGAAATAACGGCAGCTATTATAGTCCTCAACACACATAGTTGGGGAAAACTAACCATCATGCATACCAGCACAAGTAACGACCAATTGAAAGAGTGGGGATAAAGGGGGAAGTACGCCATCCATCCTCCCATTGAGATGTTAGGGAAAAAACCTAAGGGATCAGAATCCTCAAGGTGTTAGTCGTCCTAACCGATAGGGTGGTTTAGCGTAAAGAAACACAAAAATTAAAAGATATAATATATCTCACAACCAAACTATGGGAAAACCCATGTCATAGACTCGACTGTAGAAAATGTCTCTCAGACTCCCAAATTCTACTACTAAGACTAGGTGTACTATAATCCCACAACCATATATAGAGCTTTATTAAATTAATTATTTCCATTTTTATTATTTTGAATTTATGTTAATTAATACTTTATCCATTAATTAACCATTTAAATTATACATTATATTTAATTAGCATCACAATAATGTTTTCTTCCCTCCAGGAATAACCAAACCAAGTATACAACTTCTCAAGAGTATACCCTCATCATTGAATCCCAGAAAGCTCCACCCCATAGTTTCAACCTCACTTATTCAAACATTTATTAATAGCATTATCACTTTCTCATATTCCTAATCATTCTAAAAAAGAAAATCTAAGCTACGAAATACAATGGAATCAATATGGTTAGTAGATGGAATACCTATCAAGTTATTGAAAACTATAGCAGGAGCATAAACCCATCCCTCCTTGAGAATATAAACACAGAAAGCGTGTGGCATTCAATGCATGTTTTTGGCTATTTTAGACGGAGGGTAAGCAATACCAATTGCCTCAAGTAGAAGGGAAAGAAAATAAGATAATAACATAACAAACATCCCACATTCCTAGCAGCAGGTAAGCCCCCACTTGAACCCATTTAATCACCTATAGTTTACTCCCCGACTCCCACATGCTTAAACTGAGGTATCTCTCCACTCTAGGCATCAAATATTGTGTTAACCACTAGGCCTCCCTACCATAAAAATCCAAAAAGCCATCCATGCTCACATCACATCACAAGACCCATGAAAAAAGAAAACAACTAGGATCTTTTCCCTAAACAAGGAATGAAAACATCACACACAATAGGCACTCAGCCTTACATGAAAGAGGGTAACATAGAACCCTATCAAGAATTATCATTTATCAAATAATCGGTTTTTTAATCTATATTGAATTAATAGATTCATTATTAGAATATTCTAACTAAGGGAAACCTTAAAAACAAGATATCATAGCTATAAAAAATTAATTAAATAGTTAATATTATATAACATTGAACAAAAAAAATCAACATGATTTACGTTTATCAATATATTTGGTTAAACATGCACATCTACATCAGTTTGATTAACATAAAACACAACAACAATAACTAGATTCATTTATATTCCCCATTATCATTGGAAAAATAATTTAAAATCAATTCTAGATTTATGTTCTCCACAAATTTCCATCAAGAAAAAAATTATAGAAGGGAAAACTATAGATAACACACTATTTAGAAAATCAAGATGCCATAACATCGCTATACAAGGAATACGAATTATTTTTTACAAATTTCTATATTTATTATGTCAATTCCATTGTGATCCAATGGCTAAATAATGATAAATCTATAGTTGAATGTGAAAATAATAGATAATCTACAAATACCCTACCTCAAATGCATTCTAGAATTCTTTTTATGTGAATGGGACAACACAATAGATCACGATCACCACTCCCGCAACAACTATATCCACTAGGGGATGCCATGGAAAAATACCATCATCCAAAACCCAAGAAAGATCAATTAGAAACACAGTGCTCACATTCCATCTCATGGAAAAGAGAAATATGAAGAAACATATCAAGGGACCCAGAATAACGGTGTTATCACATACCTTATCAAATAATGATTGAAACTTTCTTATTTCACTATAACTGGCGGTGCAGAGTCATTAATAAAATATCGAATGGAAAATTTCCAAATAATGGAAGTGTTATTACTCCATTTTAATGGGTGGAATAACTTTGTGCATCCCGTACCAATGAAAAACAATCGAGAAGATCCAGGAAGAAGGAATATCGCCTATTTGAATATCTAAACAGGGCGATGGTTTAATATGTATTAGATTTTCCATTAAAGCGGGATCTTGTAATGATTACGTGTTTCAAAAAAGTAACGAATCCTAGAATGGTAGGAATATTAGGATATGAATTATTATATTTGAATTGGACCTATATCCCTTAAAATAATTATATGAATTCATTTTACGTCAAAGGAAATTTCAATGGGGTGAAACTGTAGGAATTTGGGGAAAACTAGAAATTTGACAAAGGAAATGAATCACTGTTCTAGAAAAACTATAGAACCAATCATTATTTAAATTTGAAAAAAGAAAATGACATTGTTCTAGAAACAATATTCATGACACTGTTAGATGTCTCGCTGATCCTGAAACATTGGACCTGCAAACATTGTTCATGGAACCATTGGATGTCTCCCCATTTTGGAAAAACTATTCATGACACTATTATATGTCTCTCCGGTCTAGACTCACTAGTCCTAGAAACACTCTTCATGACATAGTTTGATATCTCCCCATTCTAGAAACACTGTGCATGACATCATTAGCTGTCTCACCGGTCTCGACTCATTGGTCCTAGAAACATTATTCATAGAACTAGAAATTTGGTAAAGTGTTGCGGATAAGTCACCTTGAACTCCTAGAACACCTCAATGATCATATTTCATGAATGAAATGGACTAGAGAGGTCCAGTCAATTACATCAGATCCCTCTCAA
The DNA here is from genome assembly GCA_963277665.1 of Viscum album. Classification (NCBI taxonomy): domain Eukaryota; kingdom Viridiplantae; phylum Streptophyta; class Magnoliopsida; order Santalales; family Viscaceae; genus Viscum; species Viscum album. The sequence goes on from CAUJRU010001647.1 coordinate 107,512, forward strand.
AACATTCTCTTCCTCGAGAATCAAAAACCAACCCAAATGGGAAAGATAAAAAGGGGCCTGAGGAACCACTCTTCGATATACCTCTCAAAGCTCTCTCCACCAATGGAGTTCAACCACCTCAAAAATGAATATGTGAAACCACACACCAACCACAACCAGCTCCTAATAACTCTCCCAGGGGAGATTCCTTTCAAAATAGAGCAAGTCATAACAAGAAATAAATGGAATCCATATCATTATAGGAAAGGTATACAACTTCCAGACAAACATCACTGCAAAAAAAGATCCAAACATTGAAAATATTGGGGTACAGATCATGTAAATTTGAATCACATTCACATTTACTCTTCTCCATGCCAACGTGCTGCCACAAGACACGAACCAATGGGATAACATGCTCGCATAACACCTTCTTCTTGTGGTCATGAATTTCCATTGGCCCCTCCTCAAAATGTTGCACCATCATCAACATCAATTTATCCCAAATCAATTATGTGAAAGTTATAATGATGATAATGAAAGAGTAGTTATACATGAAAACATAGTGTGTTAGGCTCGTCTAAGGGGGAAGTGCTACACGATATGCTACGATAGCAAAAAAACCCAACACCTCGAAAGGCCCAACAAATAGTGTATAATGATTACTCCCAGGAAAAAACCTTCACTGCCCACAAAGGGGAGTCACAATTAGAAACACATGATCCCCAACGTCAAATCCCATAGGTCTCCTCCTATAGTCAGCATATGACTTCTTCCGATCCCACACTTCCTTCATCCTATCGTGAATCACCTGAACCATCTCTGTCGTATTCTCAACCAGTTCTAGCCAGAGTATTTCTAACTCTATGAACCCATTTCTGCACATAGAGAATGGCATGGTCAGCCATACGAGGCATCAAATGACTCCATAGAAATGTCCTAGTGATAAATATTTATGTATGTGGACTCTATAAGGGGTAAATGCCTCATCCATGAACATCCAAAAAGAAGGACACAAGAGTGAAACATGTCTTCAATTGTCTGGATGGTCCGCCCTATTTGATCATTCGTCTGTAGATGAAAATAAGTGTTAAGTAATAGATGAGAGTGAAAATAATGATGGAGACCTCCCTATACCCTAGAGGTAAAATGAAGATCTTGATTGGAAATGATAATCCTATGGAATCCGTGGAGCCTCTCTACCTCCTCCAAATACTTCCTTGACAAAACCTCCACAAAGCTTAACTCTTTGATCACTATGATGTGGGGTGATTTCTTCAAACTATCCACTAACACCCATATAGCACCATAGGATCCTTGAGATTGTTGTAAACTAGTAACAAAGTCAATTGACATGTCCTCCTTTTTCCATTGAGGATCATCAAAGGGAAAGAGTAAACCACTGGAAACATAGTGCTCTCCCTTTACCTTATCGTTGAACTATTATTGATACACAAACTTTGTGACATCATGCTTCAACCCAGGCCACCATAAATGACTCCACAAATATCCATACTTCTTCGACACACCATGACGTACAACAAAAGGAGAACTGTGGAACACCCTAATAACCATGGACCGCATCGTCAAAGGAATGAAAAACCTTCCCGAAAGAAACACTCAATGTTGTTAATCCTCATACATACCTTCTAGGGCCTCTCCACAATCAACTTGGTATCTCCAAACCTCTTCCTCAATATCCCCAAACTGGGAATCTTCCATCAACTACCCCAAATATGAATACATTGTCATCTAGAAATGACAAACTATACTCCCACCGTATCCCATATCCAAATGTAATGCTAAATGTTCTTCCATCACACTCTAGCAATCAATTGATTCACAATCTATATTACTTGATTGCTTCCTAATCAGTGAATTGGCTACAGAATTACCTTTACTAGGTGTATATGAGATTTTTAAGTCATAATACAGTAATAACTCCATCCACTAATGATGCCACAAGTTCGAGTAACGTTGTGAGAAAACATACCTTAGGCTCTTATGATTGGTAAAAACCAAAAGGTGTTCATCGACATGGTAATGTATCCCAAACATCAGAGAAAACACCACATACTAAAACTCAATATCATGGGTGGAATAGTTACATTCATGGGAATGAAACATCCAAGACCAGCATGAATCAAATGATCTATGATGCATTAGAATACATCCCAACCCTAGATGAAAGAATCTTAGAACACATCAAACTTAACTGCCTCTACTGGAAGAAAATGATACAGATCACTAACCAACATCTCCTTTTGAAAATTTAAATGAGAATTACACTGATCAGTACACACAAATGCCTTATCCTTCTTAGTCAGCACAGTCAGAGGACTAGAAACCCGAGATAAATAGGCTACGAACCTCCTATAATAGCATGCGAGGCCATGGAAACTTCACACTTCGAAATCTTCCCAAACAACTTTTGTTGATAAAGAACTCCCAATGTGGCACACAAATTCACTGCATGCTCCTCCTCAGACGCTTAATACATATGGATGTCATCAAAAAAACCCTCCACCAACTTATCTAGGAACACACAGAATCAAACCTTCATCAATACCACTATCTTAGGGGATTCCCAAGTCACAACTAATTCTATCTTCGATAGATCCACCGATACTCCCAATTGGTACATAACATGCCCCAAGAAATGGACTTCTCAATCCTGAAACTCACACTTCGACATCTTCCGAAACAACTATTGTTGATGAAGAACTCCCAAAGTGGAACACAGATTCTCTGCATGCTCCTCCTCAGAGGCAGAATACATTTGGATGTCATAAAAAAAACCACCACCAACTTTTCCAGGAACACACAGAATCAAACCCTCAACAATACCATGAACACAGCTTGAGCATTTTTACAATCCCAAGCTTTCACAGTACATTTCTCTTTGAATAATACAATAGTGTGTGTTGTACGCAACTTCGAGTTCTAACAAACCACAACCAATCAAACTAGCTGTTATGAATAGTAATACAAACTTTTTGATATTTTATAAATTTTATCTTTCAAAATGGACTTCATTTTTGGATTCAGAATACCGAAATTAGTATAGGGTGAAGTTTTTGTATTTTTCTGAAAACATTCAATTTTTGATGAATAGTTAAAACACTGAGGTATTGTTTAAAACCGACTTTTATATTTAAATAATTATTTATTTTATTTAAATTCATTTTAAGTCAAAATAGATACATAATACCTATATAAGTTTAATTTCATTCATTGGATTCAGTTTATAATAATTTTAGATACATAAAAATTGTATTGAACTTTTTACCGTCTTTTACCCAACTCCTAGGAGTGCTTGAAAATTTTCATAAAACATAATTTTACGCCTTCTATGAGCTGAATTTCAAAAATACAAGAGACACGATTGATATCAGTATGTAAAATGTGGATCAATAAGATGAAAACAATTTTTGGTGAATGGTAACTTTTTACATTTATTTACCATAGTTAAAAGTAAATAGGGTAATTAAGGGTAAATATGATATTATTATTACCATAAAACAAGTCTTGATTCTATTGGACAAGTGAAATTTGACCAAAAACAACCTTAGGAATAAAATATGATCCTTTAGGTCCACATGGATTACATTAGTACATTTTTTAAGGAAGAGTTAAAAGTGCTAAAATCAATGTTTAATAACAAAAACATATTTAATATAAGGTTACACATAAGATAAATTAGACTATAAATATTCATTATAAATATAAAAATATTTCCTACATAATGGTATTTTATTTAAAAATTTTATAAATTTAATAATTAAATTAATTTATGACACAATGATGATGTAGTAATTACCTATTTAATGAAATTTAAAATTAATTGATATTAAAAATATCCAAATAAATGTAATTTGAGACTTTTTATGAATTACACTAATTTTATAGGTTAATATGACATGTTAGGGTTAGTTATGTGATTTTCTTTATAATTAATAATTATTTTATGAATTTCTCAAAAACAAACTATCAAATAGTGTCAAAATTGTCATAAAAGAGTTTTTAAAACAAATATTACATTATTAATTGATATTCTATTCTTAAAAATATATGGTTTGGAAAAAAGACTTATATAATGATTTTTGTATCATTAATTAACCACTTGGGGATCTCTTGGATGTATATAGTATGTTTATTAACCATATAATATAAAAATACAAAGAGACATGGTAAAAGTCAAATAATTTAACTAAGAGTTAAATCTATAAGATAAGGTTAATATAGTGACCCAAACCTATCTAAAACCTATTGGATGAGTGGTTTTTGACCCATCCCCACCTTATTATTTAAATAATTAATTTGGGAGCCATTATAAATGTAAAATGATTTTATTATAAAATAATATTTCTAGCTTTTCCTAAGGTTCCCCTCACCCATCTTATAAAAGGGCACTCCCCCTTCTCTATAATTCACAACTTCAAAGTTTTTAGCTTGGTCAAACCCTACCCTAATACCGTCTCAACTATCCTCACTTCATACTATAGTCCTTCCTTTTGTCTGAAAGTCAACCTAAGGAGCCCTTTATATCAAATCAAAAGGAAGAACCTGAAGAAGAGGTAAATATTTCTTCACCTCTTTCAAGTTCCATTCATCTTCCACTTCCTCTTTTTTTGTTGTTTCGATTATAAAATAATAACTTCAGTATCTTCTATATACTGTGATATTATTATAAATATGGTACAAAAAAATTCATTATTAAATCCATCCTTTGAATGATACGTCACCTTACGTGCGTATGTACGGATTACCGTCTCCACGTCATGGTGTAATTGTTATTCGATACATTATTATTTGGATGGGTATAATAATGGTTTTTAATTGATGTATATAATAAATATAACATGATTATAATTCTTTATATATGATATACCATCCAATTATATATTATTTTTATATCAATATAATGATATTTTCGCTCATGCGTATGTACGGATTACCGTCTCCACGAACGTGATGAGATTCATTCCCCATCGTATCCATTCAAGACTAATTTTCATTAGATGATTAAAAATAATGTTAAAAACTTAATATCATTCTGAATATGAATAAGATAAATCCTATCCATAACTAAAATTAATTACATAACAAATCATATAAAGGAAAATGAATTAGTTAACACCCGAAACGACAATAATACTAAAATATTATTAACAAAGCAATGTTAATAGATCATATATGATATCATATTAATGTATATGATTATTGTATAATTTAATAACAATTATTTCACCATTATATATAAGTTTAACCTACCCTTGACCAAGTAAATTTACAAGGTAAGGGTTAATTTCACAATCTCTTCATTATCTGAGGTTGTTTATTTGTAATTATCTAATGGGACCTCTTTATCATCAACATCCATGTTTCTTAAAAGTGTATTTCAAAAAATTCTTACAATTTTATAGACTATGGGTTAAATTCATATATACCCTTGTTTGAATTTTATAATATTTTTATAAAGGAATCTTTCCCTTGTTTTCCAAACATGGTACTTTATGACCTTTTCGATAAAATTACGGTAAGAATGTTTTTCTAACTTATACGGTGGGTGCGGCTATTTTCCGCCATTATAACATTTTAGAAGCTTCCATTACAAGATTATAATAATATTTTCAAATATAAATGATTTATTTTTTAATTACGTTACTTTTAAATGATTTCAAAATATAAAGAGATATTTCTCTAAAAAGGTTTTGATTTCATTTATGTCAACATCCTTTGTTGGATTTTAAGTTTGTTTGAAGTTGATTTATTATGATACATAACTTCCACATTGTATTGATGGTTTTGTCATATGTTTGAATGTGGATGTGTTATTTCATACCATTCAGGGTTTATGTATAAAGTATTGAAATTTATTATGCTAGTTTTAATATGAATGTTTATGTTATGTTTAAACCTTTTCATATGAGGAATGCATTGGACTTAGTCAGTGATGACTGGAGCCCTCTATAGCTCCTCAATGCATCGGTAGGTCTCGTGAGAAAAACTAGTGTCTTGGAACAAGGCCTTGACAAAATCTTATTTGTAGTCTAGGCATAAGGCCTTGGCTATGTGGTTTTGACCATCTGGCATTATGCATTCCATAATTATGAAAGCGGATTTTGATATTGCATGTGATTATTCAATTAGTAGAATATCCATGTGAGTATTAAATGGAATTATTTTGATTTTATCTTGTCCATATTATGCTAATGTTAAAGTTTAAAAGGCTTTTGATTTAGTCTTATACATTTCCTAACATGTTTATTCTTATTTATAAAAGTTTACGCTATATTGTTATCCTTACTGAGCATCTGAGCTCACAACTTTCTATGTTTTATTTTTCCTATAATTCGAAGAAGTATATTGTAACAGCCCGAGATTTTATGAAAAATATTCTTTCTTATTTTACTAATGTCTTGTGTTATACGCTACACCAAAAGGAGCTTGCACAACACGCATCCTTGACTTGCCTTGCATTACACGCAATCGCAACCTTCCTCGATAGCGTGTGTGGTACGTAATCCTGAGTTTCACGAAACAATGATATGCTATTAAAATATTATTAAAACTAGCCGTTATGAATAGTAATAACCACTTTTTAAATTTTAGAAATTTTAACTCTCAAAATGGACTTCATTTTTGGATTCGGAGTATCGAATTTAGCCTAAGGTGAAATTTTGGTACTTTTCGGATAACTTTCATATTCTGATGAATAGTGAAAATTACTAAATTATAATTAAAAACAACTTTTTTAATCGAAATAATTAATAGTGATAAATCATTGATTTGAGTGGTTTTAAAGTATATTTAGAATATATTTTTACAATTTAATACAATGTTGGTCATTGGATGTAGTTTCACATTTAAACTAGACATAAACAAGTGTCAATCTTTTGATAGATATTGTTTCTTAAAAACACGCTATTTGTTTTAACAGCGGGATTTAATTATAAAATTAATTAATGCAACTTTTATGTTATGAATTTGGTAAAATAGACTTCATTTTTGAATTCGGAATATGAAATATAGCTTGGGATGAAATTTTGGCATTGTTCTGAAAAACATCAATTTTTGATGAATAGTGAAACTACTAAGTGGTAGGTTAAAAACTGAATTTTGCATAAAACTTAATTTTACCGCTTCTGTGAATAGAATTTCGAAAATCCGAGAGACACGGTTAATATCAAGGACTAAAATGTGGTTCAATGAGATGAAAATAATTTTTTGGTGAATAGTAACTTTTTACTTCTTTTACCACGGTTAATAGTAAATAAGGTAACTAAGGGTAAATATGATATTAATATTACCCTAACACATGTCCTAATTCTATTGGACAAGTGTAATTCGACCAAAAACAAACTTAGGAATAAAATATGACCATTTAGGCCCACTTGGATTAGATTAGGACATTTATTATTAATTTATTTAAAGAAGGGTTAAAATAGTTAAAATCAAAGTTTAATAAGTAAATCATTTTTAATATGGGGTTATACATAAGATAAATTCGACTATAAATATTCATTAGAAAGATAAAAAGATTTCCTACATGATGGTATTTTATTTGTAATTTTTTAGACATCAAATAATATAATTTATTTATGACACAAAAATGATGCAGTAATTATCTTATTAATGAAATATTGACATAATTGATAATATAAATACCAAAATAAATGTAATTTAAGACTTTTTATGAATTCCACTAATTTTCTAGGTTACTATGATATATTAGTGTTGATTTAATCAACTTGGTTCGAACATATAATTCTGTTATGACTTTCACAAAAATCATATATCAAATAGTGTCAAAATTGACACAAAATAGTTTTTAAATCAAATATTATATTATTAATTGTTATTTTATTCCTAAAAATCTAAGGTTCGGCCAAATGACTTAGATAAGGATATATATATTAATAATAAACAATTTGGGGTTCGTTTTGCATGTTATAGTAAGTGTATTAACCATATAGTGAAAGAAAACAAAAAGACACGGTAAAAGTTAAATTAATTAACTTAGAGTTAAATCTAATTGATAAGGTTAAAATAATATCTTAAACTTGTCTAAATTCTATTGGTTGATAGGATTTCGACCCATCCTTACTTTAGCTTCGAAATAAGACCCTTTGGAACCATTATAAACCGATTTTGACTTTAATATAAAATAATATTTTGAGATATTCCTAAGGTGCCCCTCTCCTCCCCTATAAAAGGACACCTCCTCCCCCTCCTCCTCACACCAATTTGAGCACTCAAGCTCGGCCAACCCCTGCCAATTTCTCCTCTCCACTTCCCTAGCAACATCCTAGAGGTTCTGGTCTTCCTCAAAGACCAATTTTAGTGCCCTAAGAGGAGGTCTCAAAGAGGCACTTCAAAGAAGAGGTAATTACCGTTACCAATTCTTTCATCTTTATTTCTTCTTCCACTTCTTCTTCTTAGGTTGTTTCATTATGAAGTAATAACATCAGTATCACTCATATGCTGATATGTTATTATAAGTATGAAACAACCCTATTTCACCATCTATCCATCCTACGGAAAAAGAAATCACCGCGCGTGCGTACGTACGGAATACCGTCTCCACGCCGTGGTGTAATCTATTTTCCACCACCACCTTACATGGATGGGTATAATGGTGTAAAGAATAACTATACATAGTTATTACAACATCATATTGATTCTGATATATTGTATAATCCACTCCAATTCAATTCAATATTTATAGAAATGATATCATCGCTCGTGCGTACGTACGGACTACCGTCTCCACGACGCGATGAGATTCATTCTCCATGTTAACCATTTAAGAATGATTATAATGTATATATAAGAAATAATAATGAAATATATGACATTATAAAGCTACTGGATTTATGTATATATATACATATGTATGTAATCTACTTACTTCCATTTCAAGACAATAAGGAAAGGAAAACAGCGTTCATGCGTACGTACGGACTACCGTCTCCATGAACGGTGTTTTTCATTTTATTTATCTACCTATTATATATATATATATACTGAATATATATGATATATAAATCATATTTTATATTCTGGAAGTAAGTAAATCATGATATAAGTAATAATGATGTCAAGAACAACAAGTCAAAACACCTACGATAAATGAAACGATTTTACCCAAAACGCTTCTTTAACATGGAGTTTACAAAAGAACGGGTAATATAATGTCATAAGTGAACCATATATGATATCATAACAATGAATATGATTCTGTAATAAGTCAATAACATGATTTAAATCATTATACAGGAGGTTCGGACACTTACAAAGCAAGTCGGACCTAAGGTAAGGGAAATATCACAATCTCATTTTTATCCGAGATTGTTTATTCGTAAGTATTTACTGGGGTTTATTTTATCATCCACATCCATGTTTCCTCAATATGTAATATTATTTCCATCCAACTACAATGGTTTAAATCCAATTTTACCCTTTGGTTAGTTTTTAGTAAAAGATATGAAAGGAATCTTTTGTCGTTTATCGTACGAGGTACATTTTGACTTTTTCGACAAAAGTACAAAGAATGTTTTTTTTAACTTATACGGCACGAACGGATTTCTACTGTTTTATAAAGCCTTATTTTCATGAAGCTTCCTCTAAAAGATTTCATGACTATTTTCAATAAAATCTCTTTCTTTTAAAATTGCATGATGTTTTGTGAAAAGAAATTGATTTTGAAGAAGAAATGATATTTTCCTCAAGAATTCAATTCAAGTGTTTTATCAAAATTATTTTCCATCTAAGATAATAAAGGGTTCTGTTTCTATCCATATTTTTACATTGATTTGACTATGTTGAGATGGAATTATGTTTATGAATTCCTTTATCTTATATGAATTGATTTATGATGTCATGATGTTTCAAGAATCCCATTTTTATTACATGGGTTATGCGATGATGTATGATTTATGATTTTGTGGCACACATAAGAAAGGATTCATTAAGAGATGGGTGGGACCTATATCTCCCTCCAATGCATTGGGTAAAGATTTTATATCTCATGAGATAGACATGGCTGGAATGGTAGGTTATACCGGTTCAGTGAAACAGGACTGAAACGAGGATTACTCGATTCAGAAAGGGACTTTGTCCACTAAGATAGTCTTGGCAATGAGTCTTTACTAACAAGAAATGATTCTCTATGATTATGTGTGTATGCCACAAATTTCCATGTTTTATGTTATGATTATTGTGATTACATTTCACTGCCATGATTTATCCCATGTTATGAAATTATGCTCTCTTTTGCAGGTTATGATTTCCAAAATGTTATGTTCTTATGAATATGATGTGATTGATATTTCTTTTGTTTACCCTTACTGAGCATTTGAGCTCACCCTTTTATGTTTTCTTTTCCCCAGGATATAAAGAAAGGTTTTAGGTAAAAAAAAAAGAAGATCTTTATGGGAGATGTTGAAGATCTTTCACCACGATTAGAAGATTATAGTCCGAGTTTCCAAAGACACTAAACTATTACGGTCCTTGTGTGTGTGTTTTTGTAATGTACTAAGTATTCCGCAAAAGTAATGTAAAGTCCATGTATGTCAGGCTCCGGGTCTCTACAGTTGGTATCAGAGGAAAGGTTTAGTCAACCTTTGGAAACTAGGATGCGAAAACGTTAGTGAGATCCCTAGAGATATTTCTAAGGTATGTCTAGGGATGTCCCTAGGGATAAGTATACGTATAGGTTATAGTAATAGAATTACGCTAACGATCATAGAATTAAACCTAAGATATTGAAGGTACTCCCCCTTTATTATGTTGTTTTCCCTAGCATGATTTTTGCCTCTCACACTATTCTTTATGGGTTTTAGACGATGGCTGGAACCCGAAGGAACCGTGTTGATCAATGCAATGGACAATGCAATGATTGCCCTCCTGAACAAACAAATGTTATGGGAGATGGAGTGCAAAATCTTATTGCTATACTTACACAAGCTATGAATCATTCTGGACTTCCAAATGAGCAGAGAAGGGAACAATATTCTATTGAGTCCTTCATGAGGCAACGCCCACCTTCTTTCAGTGGGTCTACTGATCCATTAGTTGCTGAACAATGGATTAGTACTACTGAAAAGATATTTTCAGTTCTTCAATGTTCTGAACATGATAAAGTCATCTTAGCAGTATATCGTTTGGAAGGTGAAGCTGATCAATGGTGGAATCTTATCAAGAATACGAGGCCAAGAGATGAAATTGAGTCCATGGAATGGGACGAGTTCAAGAACTTGTTTTTCAGTAAGTACTTCCCTCGTATTCTTCGAACAAAGATGGAGAAAGAGTTTCTTGAACTAAAGCAAAGGGATGATGAATCTGTTGGTACCTATGAAGCAAATTTTACAAGACTTGCAAGGTATGCTTCTGGAATTATCATCCAACCTGAAAGTAAAGTTGATCGATTTTTCAGTGGCTTAAAACCAAGTCTTCGAAGGGCATTAGCTATAAGAGACTTCAGTAGCTATGAAGAAATTGTGCGTTGTGCTATCAAGGTAGAAATGGAAGTTGGTGTTACATATCCATCTCATGGTTTTGACAAGAAACGAAAGATGGAGTTCAAGGAGAAATCTCAGAATAATGGTGAAAAGAAGATGAATGTTTCCTTATGCACAAAGTGTGGAAAGAAGCACGGTGGAGATTGTCTAAAAGGGACTAGAAAATGTTTTAAGTGTGGAAAAGAAGGTCATCGAGCAGCTGAGTGTCGAAGTAATGGAAAAAGGGTTTCTAATGATGTGAATAAAGCAAACACTGCAGAGAACGCACCGCCAACACTTCAATGCTTCAAGTGCAAGGAAATGGGGCATTATGCTAATAATTGCCCTAATCCAAGGGTTAGTGATGATCAACATGAGCAACCACTTAAGGCAAAGGACAAAGGGAAGTCACATGCGATCACTATTGGCGATGCTGAATATGACAATGATGTGGTGGAATGATTAAGTGTTTATGTAATGGGATTCCAAAATAATGTTGTATCATGGAATATTGGAATATTTATGTATTGGTCTAATGTGGTATTCAAAGTGATTGAGTTATTATGCGCATAATGAAGGGAAAATGATAAAATGAAATGTTTAATAGTATTCATGAGCTCATGATTGATATAAGGACTAAGTGATATCATGGTTTGAGTATATAGAATTTTGAGGATTTTGGTATGTGGAAAGTGTTAACTTTTAACTGCACTCATGTTTTCACTAAGGTATTCAAGAGAATACACGATTAAGGACTTTGAATGTTTGGAATGTGACCAACAAGACATATCTTATGATATGTGAGGATCAACGACAGTATTAAATCTCTGGTAATCGTTGTCACTATATTATGAGAGTGGACTGCAGTATTATAAGCCCAAAGATTAGACTGGATTATGTTGGACATAAGTTAGTATTGTTTAAGGATAGAAGATTTTCGATATTATTGATGGGATGTTATAGTAACGTAGTTTTAGAAAAAGGGACAACCTGCAGGACGGGCGACAGCCCATCGCTTCGGACAAGGCTGTAGGAATCGAACCCACAACCAAAGTGCGACTGGCCTTTATCGCCTACCACTGGCCTACAGGAAGTCCCTGTTTAGTAGAAACTAGTTTTATTATATTAAGCAGTATGATATATGAAGTATAAGTCCATTTTAGGAACTATATATGATTAATCTCACTATAGAATGACTTATGTATATTTAATAACTTTTGCTTACCTTTTGTTTGAGACAGATGGAATGACCCGTCATTATATCACATGATCTGCTAACACTTCACGAATAACAAATTCAACTTCATTTATTTAAGAGATGAAGTGGAAATTGTTCAAGGCACGAACAACAGTGATATTGTATCAAAATAAAGTAAGTATTTATTCTAATTCAAATTTTCAACTTTAGGGAAATGATCTTGAAAACCAAAAATGTTGTCCTAGTGATCTTATACCTGATGAATCAGATGGTAACTTAGATCGTCACAAATTTATGGATTTGTGATTACTGGATTTTCCATAGCCATGTTCTCTACCACTCTCCATCAGAACATGATGGTTAGATTTCTCTTCCATATCCATATTTTCACCTATGTGGAAACCCAGTGATTAGTTTCTTTGGGTAATCGTTACATTTCATACTTTAGTTTTTAAAGCCAAGTTTTGGTATTCCCTTTTACGATGTGGGTTTCTATTAAAGAAACTTTCGAATAGTAAACCATTTATAACCCCGACGAATTTCGAGGGCGAAATTCATTTTAAGGGGGGTAGAATGTAACAGCCCGAGATTTTATGAAAAATATTCTTTCTTATTTTACTAATGTCTTGTGTTATACGCTACACCAAAAGGAGCTTGCACAACACGCATCCTTGACTTGCCTTGCATTACACACAATCGCAACCTTCCTCGATAGCGTGTGTGGTACGTAATCCTGAGTTTCACGAAACAATGATATGCTATTAAAATATTATTAAAACTAGCCGTTATGAATAGTAATAACCACTTTTTAAATTTTAGAAATTTTAACTCTCAAAATGGACTTCATTTTTGGATTCGGAGTATCGAATTTAGCCTAAGGTGAAATTTTGGTACTTTTCGGATAACTTTCATATTCTGATGAATAGTGAAAATTACTAAATTATAATTAAAAACAACTTTTTTAATCGAAATAATTAATAGTGATAAATCATTGATTTGAGTGGTTTTAAAGTATATTTAGAATATATTTTTACAATTTAATACAATGTTGGTCATTGGATGTAGTTTCACATTTAAACTAGACATAAACAAGTGTCAATCTTTTGATAGATATTGTTTCTTAAAAACACGCTATTTGTTTTAACAGCGGGATTTAATTATAAAATTAATTAATGCAACTTTTATGTTATGAATTTGGTAAAATAGACTTCATTTTTGAATTCGGAATATGAAATATAGCTTGGGATGAAATTTTGGCATTGTTCTGAAAAACATCAATTTTTGATGAATAGTGAAACTACTAAGTGGTAGGTTAAAAACTGAATTTTGCATAAAACTTAATTTTACCGCTTCTGTGAATGGAATTTCGAAAATCCGAGAGACACGGTTAATATCAAGGACTAAAATGTGGTTCAATGAGATGAAAATAATTTTTTGGTGAATAGTAACTTTTTACTTTTTTTACCACGGTTAATAGTAAATAAGGTAACTAAGGGTAAATATGATATTAATATTACCCTAACACATGTCCTAATTCTATTGGACAAGTGTAATTCGACCAAAAACAAACTTAGGAATAAAATATGACCATTTAGGCCCACTTGGATTAGATTAGGACATTTATTATTAATTTATTTAAAGAAGGGTTAAAATAGTTAAAATCAAAGTTTAATAAGTAAATCATTTTTAATATGGGGTTATACATAAGATAAATTCGACTATAAATATTCATTAGAAAGCTAAAAAGATTTCCTACATGATGGTATTTTATTTGTAATTTTTTAGACATCAAATAATATAATTTATTTATGACACAAAAATGATGCAGTAATTATCTTATTAATGAAATATTGACATAATTGATAATATAAATACCAAAATAAATGTAATTTAAGACTTTTTATGAATTCCACTAATTTTCTAGGTTACTATGATATATTAGTGTTGATTTAATCAACTTGGTTCGAACATATAATTCTGTTATGACTTTCACAAAAATCATATATCAAATAGTGTCAAAATTGACACAAAATAGTTTTTAAATAAAATATTATATTATTAATTGTTATTTTATTCCTAAAAATCTAAGGTTCGGCCAAATGACTTAGATAAGGATATATATATTAATAATAAACAATTTGGGGTTCGTTTTGCATGTTATAGTAAGTGTATTAACCATATAGTGAAAGAAAACAAAAAGACACGGTAAAAGGTAAATTAATTAACTTAGAGTTAAATCTAATTGATAAGGTTAAAATAATATCTTAAACTTGTCTAAATTCTATTGGTTGATAGGATTTAGACCCATCCTTACTTTAGCTTCGAAATAAGACCCTTTGGAACCATTATAAACCGATTTTGACTTTAATATAAAATAATATTTTGAGATATTCCTAAGGTGCCCCTCTCCTCCCCTATAAAAGGACACCTCCTCCCCCTCCTCCTCACACCAATTTGAGCACTCAAGCTCGGCCAACCCCTGCCAATTTCTCCTCTCCACTTCCCTAGCAACATCCTAGAGGTTCTGGTCTTCCTCAAAGACCAATTTTAGTGCCCTAAGAGGAGGTCTCAAAGAGGCACTTCAAAGAAGAGGTAATTACCGTTACCAATTCTTTCATCTTTATTTCTTCTTCCACTTCTTCTTCTTAGGTTGTTTCATTATGAAGTAATAACATCAGTATCACTCATATGCTGATATGTTATTATAAGTATGAAACAACCCTATTTCACCATCTATCCATCCTACGGAAAAAGAAATCACCGCGCGTGCGTACGTACGGAATACCGTCTCCACGCCGTGGGGTAATCTATTTTCCACCACCACCTTACATGGATGGGTATAATGGTGTAAAGAATAACTATACATAGTTATTACAACATCATATTGATTCTGATATATTGTATAATCCACTCCAATTCAATTCAATATTTATAGAAATGATATCATCGCTCGTGCGTACGTACGGACTACCGTCTCCACGACGCGATGAGATTCATTCTCCATGTTAACCATTTAAGAATGATTATAATGTATATATAAGAAATAATAATGAAATATATGACATTATAAAGCTACTGGATTTATGTATATATATACATATGTATGTAATCTACTTACTTCCATTTCAAGACAATAAGGAAAGGAAAACAGCGTTCATGCGTACGTACGGACTACCGTCTCCATGAACGGTGTTTTTCATTTTATTTATCTACCTATTATATATATATATATACTGAATATATATGATATATAAATCATATTTTATATTCTGGAAGTAAGTAAATCATGATATAAGTAATAATGATGTCAAGAACAACAAGTCAAAACACCTACGATAAATGAAACGATTTTACCCAAAACGCTTCTTTAACATGGAGTTTACAAAAGAACGGGTAATATAATGTCATAAGTGAACCATATATGATATCATAACAATGAATATGATTCTGTAATAAGTCAATAACATGATTTAAATCATTATACAGGAGGTTCGGACACTTACAAAGCAAGTCGGACCTAAGGTAAGGGAAATATCACAATCTCATTTTTATCCGAGATTGTTTATTCGTAAGTATTTACTGGGGTTTATTTTATCATCCACATCCATGTTTCCTCAATATGTAATATTATTTCCATCCAACTACAATGGTTTAAATCCAATTTTACCCTTTGGTTAGTTTTTAGTAAAAGATATGAAAGGAATCTTTTGTCGTTTATCGTACGAGGTACATTTTGACTTTTTCGACAAAAGTACAAAGAATGTTTTTTTTAACTTATACGGCACGAACGGATTTCTACTGTTTTATAAAGCCTTATTTTCATGAAGCTTCCTCTAAAAGATTTCATGACTATTTTCAATAAAATCTATTTCTTTTAAAATTGCATGATGTTTTGTGAAAAGAAATTGATTTTGAAGAAGAAAGGATATTTTCCTCAAGAATTCAATTCAAGTGTTTTATCAAAATTATTTTCCATCTAAGATAATAAAGGGTTCTATTTCTATCGATATTTTTACATTGATTTGACTATGTTGAGATGGAATTATGTTTATGAATTCCTTTATCTTATATGAATTGATTTATGATGTCATGATGTTTCAAGAATCCCATTTTTATTACATGGGTTATGCGATGATGTATGATTTATGATTTTGTGGCACACATAAGAAAGGATTCATTAAGAGATGGGTGGGACCTATATCTCCCTCCAATGCATTGGGTAAAGATTTTATATCTCATGAGATAGACATGGCTGGAATGGTAGGTTATACCGGTTCAGTGAAACAGGACTGAAACGAGGATTACTCGATTCAGAAAGGGACTTTGTCCACTAAGATAGTCTTGGCAATGAGTCTTGACTAACAAGAAATGATTCTCTATGATTATGTGTGTATGCCACAAATTTCCATGTTTTATGTTATGATTATTGTGATTACATTTCACTGCCATGATTTATCCCATGTTATGAAATTATGCTCTCTTTTGCAGGTTATGATTTCCAAAATGTTATGTTCTTATGAATATGATGTGATTGATATTTCTTTTGTTTACCCTTACTGAGCATTTGAGCTCACCCTTTTATGTTTTCTTTTCCCCAGGATATAAAGAAAGGTTTTAGGTAAAAAAAAAAAGAAGATCTTTATGGGAGATGTTGAAGATCTTTCACCACGATTAGAAGATTATAGTCCGAGTTTCCAAAGACACTAAACTATTACGGTCCTTGTGTGTGTGTTTTTGTAATGTACTAAGTATTCCGCAAAAGTAATGTAAAGTCCATGTATGTCAGGCTCCGGGTCTCTACATATATTATGACTGACCTGCAAGGATAGTCTATGGGATCACACTGTTGTCTGTGGAAACAATTTTGTTGTAGTTTTCCATTTTATGATGTAATGTAGAACTTATGAATGTATCTAGTAAATCCAAGGCTACTAAACTAATCGATCTTTCGAGACATAATCTTTTGTGATCATTCCAATGATACGTAATAATGCACCAACTATGGGCTTCTCGGTTCAGGACATTTCAGTATTCATCTCACCAAACAACATCACCATGAACTCGTAATGCCAATGACGACAACCAAAAGAAATCATCATAATATCATCAACCTTCATTCACATTATATGATACACGAACCATAATTCAATATTCAAGAATATAAATTTTGCCTTAAATTGGTCAAAAAATCATCAATTTGGGAATGAATATAGATATTCTTCACTGTCACTTTGTTCAAGCGATGATAATGGCCACACAACCACAAATTCCCGCCAACAATCTTCACAAAAAATACTAGTTCACCCTACGGTGACACACTCGGCCCGATAAAACCACACTGCAATAGACCATCGAGATTTAAATACATCTCTCACTACTCATTTGGTTCCATCCTATATGAAGACATCGAGATAAGAGACGTTCGTGGATGTAGGTAGATCCTGAACATGATCTCCCATCGAGGGGGTAATGCTACAATCTCTTCTGGAAAGACATCAGGATATACTCTCTAACGACCCTAGGAAATTATGAATGGTGAAAATCGAATGAAATCAACATCAGATCATCCATCATGGATGATGAGGAAGGAACATTCCTCTGACCCATCTAAGGGTCTCGCTCACCAACAACCATATCTGGCTCTCCATCAGCATCGAGGAACACCACCTAAATCCGGAAGAAATTTAAAATAAACTACAATGAATATAACCAACCCATGCAGAGTATGACATCATATGGTTGTATCTGTAAAAATAATAAGTTTCCTGAAGAGTGTTGTTTCCCCAACAGTAGCTTGTAGTCTCTATATACTTCAAACAATTCATCTTGACCTCCAACTATCTTAGTCAACTATAAGGGAACTAGAAGTCTCTCTAACTCAATTTTTAAATCATGGATAAGGGAATGTGATATAAATGAGTGCATCACTCATAATTAAAAAAAGGATAAATCCAAGTAGAAAAAAAGGGTACCTCGAACGATGTCTGGATCGCCTAGCGCTGGCAATGCAAAAGCAAGATCATCACCAAAACCTTCTCCAAGACCTATTCATCCCTAATAAAGACCCCCCACCATAGCCTCTCTCTATTATCTGAGGAAGGGGATAATCTCGAGTCTGTGTCTGCTTGCCCCTTCTACTCTATGATGATCCAATGTTGGTGAAACCTACTACTACTACCTCTACTGAAACTACATCAACAGAGGAACCATAAGTGGAACAACTTCTGCACACTAACTACTCTGAAAAGTGGGTCACTCATGCTATTGATTACCTCAACCTACATATGAAAACAACTGACTAAACCTTTGGTATGGGCTTGAGAACCATTTCCCCTCGGGAAATGAGATGTTGAGGGATGGGTCAAAGCCCTGACTGAACATAAACTCTTCTGTTCTGAAAGCCAGGATCCCCAGACGCCAACTCTAATTTGTGAGGAATCCTGATGACTCCCCTCTCTAGGTGATTTAGTTCTGGTTAACATTCTATCAATGGAATGCGCCTTTTCCAGCACCTCGATATATGTCGTAAGCATAAACAGTGTGACATGGCGGTGGATCTCTACACAAAAGGCCTCCTCAAAATGCCTCACCCAAGCCTCCTCATTTGGAATTAGGTCCGAAGCGTACCAAAAAAGGATTCTAAAATGGATCTAGAACTCTCTCAGACTAGAGATTCCCTACTGAAGGGTAAGCAACTCCTGGTGAATTTATGCATTCATGGTCAAAAAACAAACTCTACTCCAAAATACTCTCAGAACATATCTCATGTGATCACCGACACCTCATGATCCTCGAGGAACATGAACCACCACTGCCTCGCTACCCCACACAGTATCGTCACAACCAATGACATTTAGTGCTCATTTTGAGTACGGATCGAACAGAAATCTATCTCAACCTCCTCCAACTAGTCTTCAATGTATTAATCTAAATTAAATCCCACATAATCTTACAT
>CAUJRU010001648.1:7500-30000 GCA_963277665.1 Viscum album
AACACTTCTTTTATTCCAGAGACAAGAATGAATCATCATCGACGGGGTCTCAGCATTCATTCCTTCCTTTACCCAGCACCGATGAGAATAGCCAAACCGATCACTTCCCACGAATCCACAGGATCCCGGTTAATGAGTCATCACCTCCGCATGACGCTCGTGTATCTTGCAGAAACAGTAGATACACATTCTCAAGCCACCCTTATGAACATCATCACCCAAGGCATGACTGAGGAGGAAGGCACCCCAACTTGTCCAATAATGAACCATGGCAACCGTTTGCCTGGTGGTGTGAGTTTCTCAGGACCCAAATAACTCACAGGTGGCCCCGACAATGCGTTGGGCAAAGCACTCCCGCAAATCACTGCCCAAGGAAGCTTGCTACGGTTCGCATGGAATATCACTGAATGGGAAATTTAGGAGCACGGTCTCTCATCCTGGTGATACCGACAGTTTCGCGCTTGAACCACTACCAAAATCCCACAACGCTCCAGAGAAGGTGAGGAAAAGGCAAGTACAGCAAAGGACGACAAAGGAACCCAATCCCACCATGCCTCCCACATCCCAACATCTGCAAGAACTCAACCACACTCGGTGGCTTTTAAGCATAGCCCGACCCGCAACGCTCCATGAAAGGTGAGGAAAAAGGTGGGTACGACAGGACGGGGAAACAACCCAATCCCGCCCATACCCCCCACATCCCACCAGTGAGGAAAAAGGTAGGAACGTCAGGGGATGAGGAGGGAAACCCCCATCCCGCCGTGCCTCCCACATCTCACATTCCGTAGGAACTCAACCGCCATGAGGCAGCTTTTAAGCAGACGAACCAGCAACGCTCAAGAGACGTCGAGGAAAAGGAGTCATGGTAGGTACGGGGGTCCTATGTCCCGCCGCGCCGCCCACATCCCACCATCCACAGGATCCCACAAACCGTGAGGCGGTATTTAAGCACCCAGCCCGCAATGCTCCACAGACGGGGAGGAAAAGGCAGGCACGTCAGGGGACGGGGCAAAAACCCAATCCCGCCGCGCCTCCCACATCCCACCATCCGCAGCAACTCAACCACCCTGAGGCGGCTTTTAAGCAAGCCAAGCCGCACTGCTCTAGAGAAGGCGAGGGAAGGGCAGGAGCGTCGAGGGACGACAAAGGAACACCAACCCACCATGCCTCCCACATCCCACCATCCAAGGAACTCCGCCACCGACAGGTGGCCTTTTAAGCAAGCCCGAACCGCAACGCTCCATGAAAGGTGAGGAAAAAGGCGGGCACGGCATGAGACTGGGCAAAAACCCATTCTTTCCAATGCCCCCCACATCCCACCGGTGAGGAAAAGGAATTACAGCGTCCCACCGCCATGCCTCCCACATCCCACCTTCCGAAGGAACTCAACCGCCATGAGGCAGATTTTAAGCAGACGAACCCACAACGCTCCAGGGACGTTGAGGAAAAGGAGTCATGACAGGAACGGAGGCCCTATGTCCCGCCGCACCCCCCACATCCCACCATTCAAAAGAACTCAACCACCGTTGAGAAACTTTTAACCAAGAACCAGGACACCAACCATGCTCATCTATCATCATCCCATCCAAGTTATATCTGTCTAGTATCGCATCGTCTTTTTAGCAAGCCCTTGGAAGACGGAACCGCAATTGTGCGAGAGAATTCAACCCAAGCATATAGACGGGGCCCCTACATCAGCACCAAAAAAATTCCACTACCAACAGGGAGAACTCCAAAGGGACAAGTGAGGGTCTTCTAGGTGGAGCTCACCCACCTGGGGATTCTTCGCTTGAGATATAACCGAGGAGAAAGTCACCCCTGGAACTGATTTAATGAGACCCGTCACAGTATCACCATCTTTCGATTAGTTTGTCCTTTACATGCGGGACCTGATCTTTGAGACAGGCATATGACTAGTGGAAGGATCAGCCATGTAGCATCACCAACAACATCTGCATTGTTTGGGGTATGACTGAGCTGACCACTCAGACCCCAACACAAGCCCAAACCGTCGTCCCGAACATTCAATTCTGTTCGATTAGTTTGTCCTTTGTACATGCACAACCTGATCTTTGAGACAAGCATATGACTAATGGAAGGATCAGCGAGGTAGCATCACCAACCACATCTGCAATGTTTGAGGTATGACTGA
Source organism: Viscum album (assembly GCA_963277665.1). Classification (NCBI taxonomy): domain Eukaryota; kingdom Viridiplantae; phylum Streptophyta; class Magnoliopsida; order Santalales; family Viscaceae; genus Viscum; species Viscum album. The sequence goes on from CAUJRU010001648.1 coordinate 9,653, forward strand.
GCAGACCACTCAGACCCCAACACAAGCCCCAACCATCTTCCCAAATCGACAGGATTCCCCTTAATGAGTCATCACCTCCGCATGACGCTCGTGTATCTTGCAGAAATAGTAGATACACATTCTCAAGCCACCCTTATGAACATCATCACCCAAGGCATGACTGAGGAGGAAGGCACCCCAACTTGTCCAATAATGAACCATGGAAATCGTCACCCTGTTGGTGTGAGTTTCTTAGGACCCAAATAACTCGCACGTGGCCCCGACAATGCGTTGAGCAAAGCACTCCCACCAATCATTGCCCAAGGCAGCTTGCTATGGTTCGCATGAAATATCGCTGAATGAGAAATTTAGGAGCACGCTCTTGCATCCTGGTGATACCGACAGTTTCGCGCTTGAACCACTACCAAAATTCCACAACGCTCCAGAGAAGGTGAGGAAAAGGCGGTACAGCAAGGGACGACAAAGGAACCCAATCCCACCATGCCTCCCACATCCCAACATCTGCAAGAACTCAACCACACTCGGTGGCTTTTAAGCATAGCCCGACCCGCAACGCTCCATGAAAGGTGAGGAAAAAGGTGGGTACGACAGGACGGGGAAACAACCCAATCCCGCCCATACCCCCCACATCCCACCAGTGAGGAAAAAGGTAGGAACGTCAGGGGATGAGGAGGGAAACCCCCATCCCGCCGTGCCTCCCACATCTCACATTCCGTAGGAACTCAACCGCCATGAGGCAGCTTTTAAGCAGACGAACCAGCAACGCTCAAGAGACGTCAAGGAAAAGGAGTCAGGGTAGGTACGGGGGTCCTATGTCCCGCCGCGCCGCCCACATCCCACCATCCACAGGATCCCACAAACCGTGAGGCGGTATTTAAGCACCCAGCCCGCAATGCTCCACAGACGGGGAGGAAAAGGCAGGCACGTCAGGGGACGGGGCAAAAACCCAATCCCGCCGCGCCTCCCACATCCCACCATCCGCAGCAACTCAACCACCCTGAGGCGGCTTTTAAGCAAGCCAAGCCGCACTGCTCTAGAGAAGGCGAGGGAAGGGCAGGAGCGTCGAGGGACGACAAAGGAACACCAACCCACCATGCCTCCCACATCCCACCATCCAAGGAACTCCGCCACCGACAGGTGGCCTTTTAAGCAAGCCCGAACCGCAACGCTCCATGAAAGGTGAGGAAAAAGGCGGGCACGGCATGAGACTGGGCAAAAACCCATTCTTTCCAATGCCCCCCACATCCCACCGGTGAGGAAAAGGAATTACAGCGTCCCACCGCCATGCCTCCCACATCCCACCTTCCGAAGGAACTCAACCGCCATGAGGCAGATTTTAAGCAGACGAACCCACAACGCTCCAGGGACGTTGAGGAAAAGGAGTCATGACAGGAACGGAGGCCCTATGTCCCGCCGCACCCCCCACATCCCACCATTCAAAAGAACTCAACCACCGTTGCGAAACTTTTAACCAAGAACCAGGACACCAACCATGCTCATCTATCATCATCCCATCCAAGTTATATCTGTCTAGTATCGCATTGTCTTTTTAGCAAGCCCTTGGAAGACGGAACCGCAATTGTGCGAGAGAATTCAACCCAAGCATATAGACGGGGCCCCTACATCAGCACCAAAAAAATTCCACTACCAACAGGGAGAACTCCAAAGGGACAAGTGAGGGTCTTCTAGGTGGAGCTCACCCACCTGGGGATTCTTCGCTTGAGATATAACCGAGGAGAAAGTCACCCCTGGCACTGATTTAATGAGACCCGTCACAGTATCACCATCTTTCGATTAGTTTGTCCTTTACATGCGGGACCTGATCTTTGAGACAGGCATATGACTAGTGGAAGGATCAGCCATGTAGCATCACCAACAACATCTGCATTGTTTGGGGTATGACTGAGCTGACCACTCAGACCCCAACACAAGCCCAAACCGTCGTCCCGAACATTCAATTCTGTTCGATTAGTTTGTCCTTTGTACATGCACAACCTGATCTTTGAGACAAGCATATGACTAATGGAAGGATCAGCCAGGTAGCATCACCAACCACATCTGCAATGTTTGAGGTATGACTGAGCAGACCACTCAGACCCCAACACAAGCCCCAACCATCTTCCCAAATCGACAGGATTCCCCTTAATGAGTCATCACCTCCGCATGACGCTCGTGTATCTTGCAGAAACAGTAGATACACATTCTCAAGCCACCCTTATGAACATCATCACCCAAGGCATGACTGAGGAGGAAGGCACCCCAACTTGTCCAATAATGAACCATGGAAATCGTTACCCTGTTGGTGTGAGTCTCTTAGGACACAAATAACTCGCACGTGGCCCCGACAATGCGTTGAGCAAAGCACTCCCACCAATCATTGCCCAAGGCAGCTTGCTATGGTTCGCATGGAATATCGCTGAATGAGAAATTTAGGAGCACGCTCTCGCATCCTGGTGATACCAACAGTTTCGCGCTTGAACCACTACCAAAATTCCACAACGCTCCAGAGAAGGTGAGGAAAAGGCGGTACAGCAAGGGACGACAAAGGAACCCAATCCCACCATGCCTCCCACATCCCAACATCTGCAAGAACTCAACCACACTCAGTGGATTTTAAGCAAAGCCCGACCCGCAACGCTCCATGAAAGGTGAGGAAAAAGGTGGGTACGACAGGACGGGGAAACAACCCAATCCCGCCCATACCCCCCACATCCCACCAGTGAGGGAAAAGGTAGGAACGTCAGGGGATGAGGAGGGAAACCCCCATCCCGCCGTGCCTCCCACATCTCACATTCTGTAGGAACTCAACCGCCATGAGGCAGCTTTTAAGCAGACGAACCAGCAACGCTCAAGAGACGTCGAGGAAAAGGAGTCATGGTAGGTACGGGGGTCCTATGTCCCGCCGCGCCGCCCACATCCCACCATCCACAGGATCCCACAAACCGTGAGGCGGTATTTAAGCACCCAGCCCGCAATGCTCCACAGACGGGGAGGAAAAGGCAGGCACGTCAGGGGACGGGGCAAAAACCCAATCCCGCCGCGCCCCCCACATCCCACCATCCGCAGCAACTCAACCACCCTGAGGCAGCTTTTAAGCAAGCAAAGCCGCACTGCTCTAGAGAAGGCGAGGGAAGGGCAGGAGCGTCGAGGGACGACAAAGGAACACCAACCCACCATGCCTCCCACATCCCACCATCCAAGGAACTCCGCCACCAACAGGTGGCCTTTTAAGCAAGCCCGAACCGCAACGCTCCATGAAAGGTGAGGAAAAAGGCGGGCACGGCATGAGACTGGGCAAAAACCCATTCTTTCCAATGCCCCCCACATCCCACCGGTGAGGAAAAGGAATTACAGCGTCCCACCGCCATGCTTCCCACATCCCACCTTCCGAAGGAACTCAACCGCCGTGAGGCAGATTTTAAGCAGACGAACCCACAACGCTCCAGGGACGTTGAGGAAAAGGAGTCATGACAGGAACAGAGGCCCTATGTCCCGCCGCACCCCCCACATCCCACCATTCAAAAGAACTCAACCACCGTTGCGAAACTTTTAACCAAGAACCAGGACACCAACCATGCTCATCTATCATCATCCCATCCAAGTTATATCTGTCTAGTATCGCATCATCTTTTTAGCAAGCCCTTGGAACCCGAAACCAAAATTGTGCGAGAGAATTCAACCCAAGCATATAGACGGGGCCCGTACATCAGCACCAACAAAATTCCACTACCAACAGGGAGAACTCCAAAGGGACAAGTGAGGGTCTTCAAGGTGGAGCTCACCCACCTGGGGATTCTTCGCTTGAGGTATAACCGAGGAGAAAGTCAGCCCTGGCACTGATTTAATGAGACCCGTCACAGTATCACCATCTTTCGATTAGTTTGTCCTTTACATGCGGGACCTGATCTTTGAGACAGGCATATGACTAGTGGAAGGATCAACCATGTAGCATCACCAACCACATCTGCAATGTTTGAGGTATGACTGAGCAGACCACTCAGACCCCAACACAAGCCCAAACCGTCGTCCCGAGCATTCAATTCCATTCGATTAGTTTGTCCTTCGTACATGCACAGCCTGATCTTTGAGACAATAATATGACTAATGGAAAGATCAACCGGGTACCATCACCAACCACATCTGCAATGTTTGAGGTATGACTGAGCAGACCACTCAGACCCCAACACAAGCCCGAACCATCTCTTCCCAAATCGACATGTTTCCCCTTAATTAGTCATCACCTCTGCATGACGCTCGTGTATCTTGCAGAAACAGTAGATACACATTCTCAAGCCACCCTTATGAACATCATCACCCAAGGCATGACTGAGGAGGAAGGCACCCCAACTTGTCCAATAATGAACCATGGAAATCGTTACCCTGTTGGTGTGAGTTTCTTAGGACCCAAATAACTCGCACGTGGCCCCGACAATGCGTTGAGCAAAGCACTCCCACCAATCATTGCCCAAGGCAGCTTGCTATGGTTCGCATGGAATATCACTGAATGAGAAATTTAGGAGCACGCTCTCGCATCCTGGTGATACCGACAGTTTCACGCTTGAACCACTACCAAAATTCCACAACGCTCCAGAGAAGGTGAGGAAAAGGCGGTACAGCAAGGGACGACAAAGGAACCCAATCCCACCATGCCTCCCACATCCCAACATCTGCAAGAACTCAACCACAATCAGTGGATTTTAAGCAAAGCCCGACCCGCAACGCTCCATGAAAGGTGAGGAAAAAGGTGGGTACGACAGGACGGGGAAACAACCCAATCCCACCCATACCCCCCACATCCCACCAGTGAGGAAAAAGGTAGGAACGTCAGGGGATGAGGAGGGAAACCCCCATCCCGCCGTGCCTCCCACATCTCACATTCCGTAGGAACTCAACCGCCATGAGGCAGCTTTTAAGCAGACGAACCAGCAACGCTCAAGAGACGTCGAGGAAAAGGAGTCATGGTAGGTACGGGGGTCCTATGTCCCGCCGCGCCGCCCACATCCCACCATCCACAGGATCCCACAAACCGTGAGGCGGTATTTAAGCACCCAGCCCGCAATGCTCCACAGACGGGGAGGAAAAGGCAGGCACGTCAGGGGACGGGGCAAAAACCCAATCCCGCCGCGCCCCCCACATCCCACCATCCGCAGCAACTCAACCGCCCTGAGGCAGCTTTTAAGCAAGCAGAGCCGCACTGCTCTAGAGAAGGCGAGGGAAGGGCAGGAGCGTCGAGGGACGACAAAGGAACACCAACCCACCATGCCTCCCACATCCCACCATCCAAGGAACTCCGCCACCAACAGGTGGCCTTTTAAGCAAGCCCGAACCGCAACGCTCCATGAAAGGTGAGGAAAAAGGCGGGCACGGCATGAGACTGGGCAAAAACCCATTCTTTCCAATGCCCCCCACATCCCACCGGTGAGGAAAAGGAATTACAGCGTCCCACCGCCATGCCTCCCACATCCCACCTTCCGAAGGAACTCAACCGCCATGAGGCAGATTTTAAGCAGACGAACCCACAACGCTCCAGGGACGTTGAGGAAAAGGAGTCATGACAGGAACGGAGGCCCTATGTCCCGCCGCACCCCCCACATCCCACCATTCAAAAGAACTCAACCACCGTTGCGAAACTTTTAACCAAGAACGAGGACACCAACCATGCTCATCTATCATCATCCCATCCAAGTTATATCTGTCTAGTATCGCATCGTCTTTTTAGCAAGCCCTTGGAACCCGAAACCAAAATTGTGCGAGAGAATTCAACCCAAGCATATAGACGGGGCCCTTACATCAGCACCAACAAAATTCCACTACCAACAGGGAGAACTCCAAAGGGACAAGTGAGGTTCTTCTAGGTGGAGCTCACCCACCTGGGGATTCTTCGCTTGATGTATAACCGAGGAGAAAGTCAGCTGTGTCACTGATTTAATGAGACCCTTCACAGTATCACCATCTTTCGATTAGTTTGTCCTTGTACATGCAGGACCTGATCTTTGAGACACGCATATGACTAGTGGAAGGATCACCCATGTAGCGTCACTAACCACATCTGCAATGTTTGAGGTATGACTGAGCAGACCACTCAGACCCCAACACAAGCCTAAACCGTCGTCCCGAGCATTCAATTCCATTCGATTAGTTTGTCCTTTGTACATGCACAACCTGATCTTTGATACAAGCATATGACTAATGGAAGGATCAGCCAGGTAGCATCACCAACCACATCTGCAATGTTTGAGGTATGACTGAGCAAACCACTCAGACCCCAACACAAGCCCAAACCATCTTCCCAAATCGACATGTTTCCCCTTAATTAGTCATCACCTCTGTATGACGCTCGTGTATCTTGCAAAAACAATAGATACACATTCTTCGCTTGATGTATAACCGAGGAGAACGTCAAACTTGTCACTGATTTAATGAGACCCTTCACAGTATCACCATCTTTCGGTTAGTTTGTCCCTGTACATGCACAGACTGATCTTTGAGACAAGCATATGACTAGTGTTCTCATCGGATATCCAACCAAGCCAAACCGTGTTCCATCATTCACATGGAAACATGTACAAGGACCAAATGAAAGCGAGGAGAAATTAAACCCCCACTTACGGATGAGGGTGCCAACGAGACCAACGTTCCCTTCCCAAAAAAGGGAGACCGCAGTATCTTGACAACCATCCACCACTCCCACACAATCGCGTAAGCACAACCATCAACCCACACAACTGACCGTCACGCCTCGAGGGAAGCAACCCGAGAGGCATCACAATGCAGCACATGAAGGCAGGGAAAGCCCGCTATGCATGACACAAGGGAAGGATTGATATACCCAACCCCCTAGCGCCAACGAGACCAACGTTCCCTTCCCAAAAAAGGGAGACCGCAGTATCTTGACAACCATCCACCACTTCCACACAATCGCATAAGGGCAACCATCAACCCACACAACTGATCATGCACAACCTGATCTTTGAGACAAGCATATGACTAGTAGAAGGATCAGCCATGTAGCATCACCAACAACATCTGCATTGTTTGAGGTATGACTGAGCTCACCACTCAGACCCCAACACAAGCCCAAACCATCATCCCGAACATTCAATTCCGTTCCATTAGTTTGTCCTTTGTACATGCACAACCTGATCTTTGGGACAAGCATATGACTAATGGAAGGATCAGCCAGGTTGCATCACCAACCACATCTGCAATGTTTGAGGTATGACTGAGCAGACCACTCAGACCCCAACACAAGCCCAAACCGTCTTTCCAAATCGACAGGAACCCAATTAATGAGTCATCACCTCTGCATGATGCTCAATACCGCAATTGTGCGAGAGAATTCAACCCAAGCATATAAACAGGGCCCGTATATCATAACTGACAAAATTCCACTACCAACAGGGAGAACTCCGAAGGGACAAGTGAGGGTCTTCTAGGTGGAGCTCACCCACCTGGGGATTCTTCTCTTGATGTATAACTGAGGAGAAAGTCAGCCCTGGCACTAATTTAATGAGACCCATCACAGTATCACCATCTTTCGATTAGTTTGTCTTTGTACATGCGGGACCTGATCTTTGAGTCAAGCATATGACTAGTTGAAGGATCAGCCATGTAGCATCACCAACAACATCTGCATTGTTTGAGGTATGACTGAGCTAACCACTCAGACCCCAACACAAGCCCAAACCGTCGTCCCGAACATTCAATTCCATTCGATTAGTTTTTCCTTTGTACATGCACCACCTGATCTTTGGGACAAGCATATGACTAATGGAAGGATCAGCCAGGTAGCATCACCAACCACATCTGCAATGTTTGAGGTATGACTGAGCAAACCACTCAGACCCCAACACAAGCCCAAACCATCTTCCCAAATCGACAGGATTCCCCTTAATGAGTCATCACCTCTGCGTGACGACGCTCGTGTATCTTGTCGAAACAATAGATACACATTCTTCGCTTGATGTATAACCGAGGAGAACGTCAAACTTGTCACTGATTTAATGAGACCCTTCACAATATCACCATCTTTCGGTTAGTTTGTCCCTGTACATGCACAGACTGATCTTTGAGACAAGCATTTGACTAGTGTTCTCAACGGATATCCAACCAAGCCAAACCGTGTTCCATCATTCACATGGAAACATGCACAAGGACCAAATGAAAGCGAGGAGAAATTAATCCCCCACTTACGGATGAGGGTGCCAACGAGACCAACGTTCCCTTCCCAAAAAAGGGAGACCGCAGTATCTTGACAACCATCCACCACTCCCACACAATCGCGTAAGCACAACCATCAACCCACACAACTGACCGTGACGCCTCAAGGGAAGCAACCCGAGAGGCATCACAATGCAGCACATGAAGGCAGGGAAAGCCCGCTATGCATGACACAAGGGAAGGATTTATATACCCAACCCCCTAGAGCCAAGGAGACCAACGTTCCCTTCCCAAAAAAGGGAGACCGCAGTATCTTGACAACCATCCACCACTCCCACACAATCGCGTAAGCACAACCATCAACCCACACAACTGACTGTGACACCTCGAGGGAAGCAACCCGAGAGACATCACAATGCAGCACATGAAGGCAGGGAAAGCCCGCTATGCATGACACAAGGGAAGGATTTATATACCCAACCCCCTAGAGCCAAGGAGACCAACGTTCCCTTCCCAAAAAAGGGAGACCGCAGTATCTTGACAACCATCCACCACTCCCACACAATCGCGTAAGCACAACCATCAACCCACACAACTGACCGTGACGCCTCAAGGGAAGCAACCCCAGAGGCATCACAATGCAGCACATGAAGGCAGGGAAAGCCCGCTATGCATGACACAAGGGAAGGATTTATATACCCAACCCCCTAGAGCCAAGGAGACCAACGTTCCCTTCCCAAAAAAGGGAGACCGCAGTATCTTGACAACCATCCACCACTCCCACACAATCGCGTAAGCACAACCATCAACCCACACAACTGACTGTGACGCCTCGAGGGAAGCAACCCGAGAGACATCACAATGCAGCACATGAAGGCAGGGAAAGCCCGCTATGCATGACACAAGGGAAGGATTTATATACCCAACCCCCTAGAGCCAACGAGACCAACGTTCCCTTCCCAAAAAAGGGAGACCGCAGTATCTTGACAGCCATCCACCACTCCCACACAATCGCGTAAGCACAACCATCAACCCACACAACTGACCGTGACGCCTCGAGGGAAGCAACCCGAGAGGCATCACAATGCAGCACATGAAGGCAGGGAAAGCCCGCTATGCATGACACAAGGGAAGGATTGATATACCCAACCCCCTAGAGCCAACGAGACCAACGTTCCCTTCCCAAAAAAGGGAGACCGCAGTATCTTGACAACCATCCACCACTCCCACACAATCGCGTAAGCACAACCATCAACCCACACAACTGACCGTGACGCCTCGAGGGAAGCAACCCGAGAGGCATCACAATGCAGCACATGAAGGCAGGGAAAGCCCGCTATGCATGACACAAGGGAAGGATTGATATACCCAACCCCCTAGAGCCAACGAGACCAACGTTCCCTTCCCAAAAAAGGGAGACCGCAGTATCTTGACCACCATCCACCACTCCCACACAATCGCATAAGCGCAACCATCAACCCACACAACTGATCATGCAGGACCTGACCTTTGAGACAAGCATATGACTAGTGGAAGGATCAGCCATGTAGCATCACCAACAACATCTGCATTGTTTGAGGTATGACTGAGCTCACCACTCAGACCCCAACACAAGCCCAAACCGTCGTCTCGAACATTCAATTCCGTTCGATTAGTTTGTCCTTTGTACATAAAGAACCTGATTTTTGAGACAAGCATATGACTAATGGAAGGATCAGACAGGTTGCACCACCAACAACATCTGCAATGTTTGAGGTATGACTGAGCAGACCACTCAGACCCCAACACAATCCCAAACCGTCTTCCCAAATCGACAGGAACCCAATTAATGAGTCTTCACCTCTGCATGATGCTCAAAACCGCAATTGTGCGAGAGAATTCAACCCAAGCATATAAACAGGGCCCGTATATCAGCACTAACAAAATTCCACTACCAACAGGGAGAACTCCGATGGGACAAGTGAGGATCTTCTAGGTGGAGCTCACCCACCTGGGGATTCTTCGCTTGATGTATAACCGAGGAGAAAGTCAGCCGTGTCACTGATTTAATGAGACCCTTCACAGTATCACCATCTTTCGATTAGTTTGTCCCTGTACATGCACTAACTGATCTTTGAGACAAGCATATGACTAGTGGAAGGATCAACCATGTAGCATTACCAACAACATCTGCATTGTTTGTGGTATAACTGAGCAGACCACTCAGACCCCAACACAAGCCCAAACCATCATCCCGAACATTCAATTCCGTTCGATTAGTTTATCCTTTGTAAATGCACAACCTGATCTTTGAGACAAGCATATGACTAATGGTAGGATCAGCCAGGTAGCATCACCAACCACATCTGCAATGTTTGAGGTATGACTGAGCAGACCACTCACACCCCAACACAAGCCCAAATCATCTTCCCAAATCGACAGGATTCCCCTTAATGAGTCATCATCTCTGCATGACGCTCGTGTATCTTGCAGAAACAATAGATACACATTCTTCGCTTGATGTAAAACCGAGGAGAACGTCAGACTTGTCCCTGATTTACTGAGACCCTTCACAGTATCACCATCTTCGATTAGTTTGTCCCTGTACATGCACAGACTGATCTTTGAGACAAGCATATGACTAGTGTTCTCAACGGATATCCAACCAAGCCAAACCGTGTTCCATCATTCACATGGAAACATGCACAAGGACCAAATGAAAGCGAGGAGAAATTAAACCCCCACTTACGGATGAGGGTGCCAACGAGACCAACGTTCCCTTCCCAAAAAAGGGAGACCGCAGTATCTTGACAACCATCCACCACTCCCACACAATCGCGTAAGCACAACCATCAACCCACACAGCTGATCGTGACGCCTCGAGGGATGCAACCCGAGAGGCATCACAATGCAGCACATGAAGGCAGGGAAAGCCCGCTATGCATGACACAAGGGAAGGATTGATATACCCAACCCCCTAGAGCCAACGAGACCAACGTTCCCTTCCCAAAAAAGGGAGACCGCGGTATCTTGACAACCATCCACCACTCCCACACAATCGCATAAGCGCAACCATCAACCCACACAACTGATCATGCAGGACCTGATCTTTGAGACAAGCATATGACTAGTGGAAGGATCAGACATGTAGAATCACCAACAACATCTGCATTGTTTGAGGTATGACTGAGCTCACCACTCAGACCCCAACACAAGCCCAAACCGTCGTCCCGAACATTCAATTCCGTTCGATTAGTTTGTCCATTGTACATGCACAACCTGATCTTTGAGACAAGCATATGACTAATGGAAGGATCAACAAGGTTGCATCACCAACCAAATCTGCAATGTTTGAGGTATGACCCCACCTCAACGTCCTTCCCTTCAAGGCACGCCGCATGCACCAAGACGGGCCTCGAGGCCCCTTCAAATCGTCTCACTCGGATGCCATTGTCTGGAAACGACTATCAGCCCGCAAGATCACACATGCGACAAACCCCATCTCGTTGTCATCGTTTTTAGGGCGCACTACCTCGGGAAAGACAAGCCCCAAGCACGGGACGAATCATCGAGAATTCATGGCATTGCGTCCATGCCATTTTCCATGTCACTGGGCATGTCATCAGGTGGCTCTAGGCACGCAGGACAAGACCCACGCCCAGGGGGGGTCGCCGACCACTCCCCCCCCTAAAGAGACATTTATGCATTTCCAGCTATTCCACCAGGAAACATCAACAGTGACGAGGAGACATACTGATGGGTTTAGACCACCCTAAGGGCACCGCAGTGCATGAAAGACAACACGGGTTGCCCTAAAAGAGCTATGAAACCATAGGAAGGGCCACCGACGTGACCCCTTAGGCACATGAAGGCCGCCGACACGTCATGGCATCCGTCCCGCGTCTCGTCCATCACCGCAGAGAAGACACGCCCCATGTCCAGAGCGGGTCCTCACGCATGAAAGGAATTATCTTGAGGCGGTCATTGTCATTACATACCGTACCCAACAACATATGACAAACCCCACCACGTCGTCCTTCCTTGCAAGGCACACCGCATCCTCCAAGGCAAGCCCCGATGCCCCTTCAAATCGTCCCACTCGGGTGGCGTTGTCTCCACGTGATTGTCAGTACGTCGGACCTGACACGCGACGCACCCCGGCTCATTGTCATCACTTTTATGGCGCATTACCTCAGACAAGACAAGCCCCAAGCACCGTATGAATCCTCAAGCTTTCATGGATTTGTCTGGAGGCCATTTTTCCATGTCCGTGGGCATGTCACTAGGTGGCTCTGGGCACGCAGGACAAGACCCACGCCCAGGGGGGGTCGCCGACCACTCCCCCCCTAAAGAGACATTTATGCATTTTCAGCTGTCCCACCAGGAAACATCAGCACTGACGAGGAGACATACTAACGGGTTTAGACAACCCTGTGGGCACCACAGCGCATGAAAGACAACACGTGTTGCCCTAAAAGATATATGAAACCATAGGAACAGCCACCGATGTGACCCCTTAGGCACATGAAGGCCGCCGACACGTAGTAGCATTCATCCCGGGTAGCGTCCAACACCGCCGAGAAGACAGGCCCCATGTCCAGAGAGGGTCCTCACGCATGAAATGAATTCTCTTTAGGTGGTCATTGTCATTACATACGGGACACGACAACAGATGACAAACCCCACCGCAACGTCCTTCCTTTCAAGGCACGCCACACGCACCAAGACGGGCCTCGAGGCCCCTTCAAATCGTCTCACTCGGATGCCATTGTCTGGACACGACTGTCAGTCCGCAGGATCACACATGCGACAAACCCCATCTCATTGTCATCGTTTTTAGGGCGCACTACCTCGGGCAAGACAAGCCCCAAGCACGGGACGAATCATCAGAAATTCATGGCACTGCGTCGATGCCATTTTCCATGTCACTCGGCATGTCAGTGGGTGGCTCTAGGCACGCAGGACAAGACCCACGCCCAGGGGGGGTCGCCGACCACTCCCCCCCTAAAGAGACATTTATGCATTTCCAGCTATACCACCAGGAAACATCAACAGTGACGAGGAGACATACTGATGGGTTTAGACCACCCTAAGGGCACCGCAGTGCATGAAAGACAACACGGGTTGCCCTAAAAGAGCTATGAAACCATAGGAAGGGCCACCGACGTGACCCCTTAGGCACATGAAGGCCGCCGACACGTCATGGCATCCGTCCCGCGTCTCGTCCATCACCGCAGAGAAGACGCGCCCCATGTCCAGAGCGAGTCCTCACGCCTCAAAGGAATTATCTTTAGGTGGTCATTGTCAATACATACCGTACCCAACAACATATGACAAACCCCACCACATCGTCCTTCCTTGCAAGGCACACCGCATCCACCAAGGCAAGCCCCGAGGCCCCTTCAAATCGTCTCACTCGGATGCCGTTGTCTCCACGTGATCGTCAGTACGTCGGACCTCACACACGCGACAAACCCCATCTCATTGTCATCGTTTTTATGGCGCACTACCTCGGGCAAGACAAGCCCGAAGCACGGGACAAATCATCAGGAATTCTTGGCATTGCGTCGATGCCATTTTCCACGTCACTCGGCGTGGGTCTGACACGCGACGCACCCCAGCTCATTGTCATCACTTTTATGGCGCATTACCTCAGACAAGACAAGCCCCAAGCACCGTACGAATCATCAGGCTTTCATGGATTCGTCTGGAGGCCGTTTTTCCATGTCCGTGGGCATGTCACTGGGTGGCTCTGGGCACACAGGACAAGACCCACGCCCAGGGGGGGTCGCCGACCACTCCCCCCCTAAAGAGACATTTATGCATTTCCAGCTGTCCCACCAGGAAACATCAGCACTGACGAGGAGACATACTGATGGGTTCAGACAACCCTGTGGGCACCACAGCGCATGAAAGACAACACGTGTTGCCCTAAAAGAGATATGAAACCATAGGAATAGCCACCAATGTGACCCCTTAGGCACATCAAGGCCGCCATCACGTACTAGCATCCATCCCGGGTAGCGTCCAACACCGCCGAGAAGACAGGCCCCATGTCCAGAGAGGGTCCTCACGCATGAAATGAATTCTCTTTAGGTGGTCATTATCATTACATACGGGACACGAAAACACATGAATAACCACACCTCAACGTCCTTCCTTTCAAGGCACACCGCATGCACCAAGACGGGCCTCGAGGCCCCTTCAAATCGTCTCACTCGGATGCCTTTGTCTGGAAACGACTGTCAGCCCGCAAGATCACACATGCGACAAAACCCATCTCATTGTCATCGTTTTTAAGGCGCACTACCTCGGGAAAGACAAGCCCCAAGCACGGGACGAATCATCAAGAATTCATGGCATTGCGTCGATGCCATTTTCCATGTCACTGGGCATGTCATCGGGTGGCTCTAGGCACGCAGGACAAGACCCACGCCCAGGGGGGGTCGCCGACCACTCCCCCCCTAAAGAGACATTTATGCATTTCCAGCTATTCCACCAGGAAACATCAAAAGTGACGAGGAGACATACTGAGGGGTTTAGACCACCCTAAGGGCACCGCAGTGCATGAAAGACAACACGGGTTGCCCTAAAAGAGCTATGAAACCATAGGAAGGGCCACCGACGTGACCCCTTAGGCACATGAAGGCCGCCGACACGTCATGACATCCGTCCCGCGTCTCGTCCATCACCGCAGAGAAGACACGCCCCATGTCCAGAGCGGGTCCTCACGCATGAAATGAATTATCTTTAGGCGGTCATTGTCATTACATACCGTACCCAACAACATATGACAAACCCCACCACGTCGTCCTTCCTTGCAAGGCACACCGCATCCTCCAAGGCAAGCCCCGATGCCCCTTCAAATCGTCCCACTCGGGTGGCGTTGTCTCCACGTGATTGTCAGTACCTCGGACCTCACACGCGACGCACCCCGGCTCATTGTCATCACTTTTATGGCGCATTACCTCAGACAAGACAAGCCCCAAGCACCGTATGAATCCTCAAGCTTTCATGGATTTGTCTGGAGGCCATTTTTCCATGTCCGTGGGCATGTCACTAGGTGGCTCTGGGCACGCAGGACAAGACCCACGCCCAGGGGGGGTCGCCGACCACTCCCCCCCTAAAGAGACATTTATGCCTTTCCAGCTGTCCCACCAGGAAACATCAGCACTGACGAGGACACATACTGGAGGGTTTAGACAACCCTGTGGGCACCACAGCGCATGAAAGTCAACACGTGTTGCCCTAAAAGATATATGAAACCGTAGGAACAGCCACCGATGTGACCCCTTAGGCACATGAAGGCCGCCGACACGTAGTAGCATTCATCCCGGGTAGCGTCCAACACCGCCGAGAAGACAGGCCCCATGTCCAGAGAGGGTCCTCACGCATGAAATGAATTCTCTTTAGGTGGTCATTGTCATTACATACGGGACACGACAACAGATGACAAACCCCACCGCAACGTCCTTCCTTTCAAGGCACGCCACACGCACCAAGACGGGCCTCGAGGCCCCTTCAAATCGTCTCACTCGGATGCCATTGTCTGGACACGACTGTCAGTCCGCAGGATCACACATGCGACAAACCCCATCTCATTGTCATCGTTTTTAGGGCGCACTACCTCGGGCAAGACAAGCCCCAAGCACGAGACGAATCATCAGGAATTCATGGCACTGCGTCGATGCCATTTTCCATGTCACTCGGCATGTCATTGGGTGGCTCTAGGCACGCAGGACAAGACCCACGCCCAGGGGGGGTCGCCGACCACTCCCCCCCTAAAGAGACATTTATGCATTTCCAGCTATACCACCAGGAAACATCAACAGTGACGAGGAGACATACTGATGGGTTTAGACCACCCTAAGGGCACTGCAGTGCATGAAAGACAACACGGGTTGCCCTAAAAGAGCTATGAAACCATAGGAAGGGCCACCGACGTGACCCCTTAGGCACATGAAGGCCGCCGACACGTCATGGCATCCGCCCCGCGTCTCGTCCATCACCGCAGAGAAGACACGCCCCATGTCCAGAGCTGGTCCTCACGCCTCAAAGGAATTATCTTTAGGCGGTCATTGTCAATACATACCGTACCCAACAACATATGACAAACCCCACCACGTCGTCCTTCCTTGCAAGGCACACCGCATCCACCAAGGCAAGACCCGAGGTCCCTTCAAATCGTCCCACTCGGATGGCGTTGTCTCCACGTGATTGTCAGTACGTCGGACCTGACACGCGACGCACCCCGGCTCATTGTCATCACTTTTATGACGCATTACCTCAGACAAGACAAGCCCCAAGCACCGTACGAATAATCAAGCTTTCATGGATTTGTCTGGAGGTCGTTTTTCCATGTTCGTGGGCATGTCACTGGGTGGCTCTGGGCACGCAGGACAAGACCCACGCCCAGGGGGGGTCGCCGACCACTCCCCCCCTAAAGAGACATTTATGCATTTCCAGCTGTCCCACCAGGAAACATCAGCACTGACGAGGACACATACTGATGGGTTCAGACAACCCAATGGGCACCACAACGCATGAAAGACAGCACGTGTTGCCCTTAAAGAGCTACGAATCCATACGAACAGCCACCAAAGTGACCCCTTAGGCACACGAAGGCCGCCGACACGTCATGGCATCCGTCCCGGGTATCATCCAACACCGCCGAGAAGACAGGACCCATGTCCAGAGCGGGTCCCCGCGCATGAAATGAATTATCTTTAGGCGGTCATTGTCTTTACATTCCGAACACAACAACATGTGACAAACCCCACCTCGACGTCCTTCCTTTCAAGAAACGCCGCATGCACCAAGACGGGCCCCGAGACCCCTTCAAATCGTCTCACTCGGATGCCATTGTCTGAACGCGACTGTCAGTCCGCAGGATCTCGAAGGCGACAAACACCATCCCATTGTCATCGTTTTTATGGCGCACTACCTCGGGCAAGACAAGCCCCAAGCACGGGACGAATCATCAGGCATTCATGGCATTACGTCGATGTCATTTTGCATGTCAATGGGCATCACATTGGGTGGCTCTAGGCACGCAAGACAAGACCCACGCCCGGGGGGGTCGCCGACCACTCCCCCCCTAAAGAGACATTTATGCATTTCCAGCTATTCCACCAGGAAACATCAACACCGACGAGGAGACATACTGATGGGTTTAGACCACCCTGAGGGCAGGGCAGCGCATGAAAGGCAACACGTGTTGCCCTAAAAGAGCTATGAAACCATAGGAAGGGCCACCGACGTGACCCCTTAGGCACATGAAGGCCGCCGACACGTCATGGCATCCGTCCCACGTATCGTCCATCACCACAGCGAAGACACGCCCCATGTCCAGAGCGGGTCCCCACGCATGAAAGGAATTCTCTTTAGGCGGTCATTGTCATTACATACCGGACCCAACAACATATGACAAACCCCACCTCATTGTCCTTCCATTCAAGGCACACCGCATCCACCAAGGCAAGCCCTGAGGCCCCTTCAAATCCTCTCACCCGGATGGCGTTGTCTCCACCTGATTGTCAGTACGGAGGACCTGACACGCGACGAAACCCGGCTCATTGTCATCACTTTTATGGCGCACTACCTCGAACAAGACAAGCCCCAAGCACCGGACGAATCATCAAGCTGTCTTTGCTTTGTCCGGAGGCTGTTTTTCCATGTCCGTGGGCATGTCACTGGGTGGCTCTGGGCACGCAGGACAAGACCCACGCCCAGGGGGGGTCGCCGACCACTCCCCCCCTAAAGAGACATTTATGCATTTCCAGCTGTCCCACCAGGAAACATCAGCACTGACGAGGAGACATACTGATGGGTTTAGACAACCCTGTGGGCACCACAGCGCATGAAAGACAACACGTGTTGCCCTAAAAGAGATATGAAACCATAGGAACAGCCACTGATGTGACCCCTTAGGCACATCAAGGCCGCCGACACGTAGTAGCATTCGTCGCGGGTAGCATCCAACGCCGCCGAGAAGACAGGCCCCATGTCCAGAGCGGGTCCTCGCGCATGAAATGAATTCTCTTTAGGTGGTCATTGTCATTACATACGGGACACGACAACATATGAAAAACCCCACCTCGACGTCCTTCCTTTCAAGGCACGCCGCATGCACCAAGACGGGCCCTGAGGCCCCTTCAAATCGTCTCACTCGGATGCCATTGTCTGGACGCGACTGTCAGTCCGCAGGATCGCACATGCGACAAACCCCGTCTCATTGCCATCGTTTTTAGGGCGCACTACCTCGGGCAAGACAAGCCCCAAGCACGGGACGAATCATCAGGAATTCATGGCATTGCGTCGATGCCATTTTCCATGTCACTGGGCATGTCTGTGGGTGGCTCTCGGCACGCAGGACAAGACCCACGCCCAGGGGGGGTCGCCGACCACTCCCCCCCTAAAGAGACATTTATGCATTTCCAGCTATTCCACCAGGAAACATCAACACTGACGAGGAGACATACTGAGTGGTTTAGACCACCCAGAGGGAACCGCAGCGCATGAAAGGCAACACGTGTTGCCCTAAAAGGGCTATGAAACCATAGGAAGGGACACCGACGTGGCCCCTTAGGCACATGAAGGCCGCCGACACGTCATGGCATCCGTCCCGCGTATCGTCCAACACCGCCGAGGAGACAGGACCCATGTCCAGAGCGGGTCCTCACGCATGAAATGAATTCTCTTTAGGTGGTCATTGTCTTTACATACCGGACACAACAACATATGACAAACCCCACCTCAACGTCCTTCCTTTCAAGGCACGCCGCACGCACCAAGACGGGCCCCGAGGCCCCTTCAAATCGCCTCACTAGGATTCCATTGTCTGGACGCGATTGTCAGTCCGTAGGATCTCACAGGCGACAAACCCCACCCATCTCATTGTCATCGGTTTTATGGCGCACCACCTCGGGCAAGACAAGACCCTAGCACGGGAAGAATCATCAGGAATTCAGGGCATTGCGTCGATGCCATTTTCCATGTCACTGGGCATGTCATTGGGTGGCTCTAGGCACGCAGGACAAGACCCACGCCCAGGGGGGTCGCCGACCACTCCCCCCCTAAAGAGACATTTATGCATTTCCAGCTATCCCACCAGGAAACATCAACACTGACGAGGAGACATACTGATGGGTTTAGACCACCCTGAGGGCACCACAGCGCATGAAAGACAACACGTGTTGCCCTAAAAGAGCTATGAAACCATAGGAAGGGCCACCGACGTGACCCCTTATGCACATGAAGGCCACCGACAAGTCATGGCATCCATCCCGCGTATCGTCGATCACCGCCGAGAAGACACGCCCCATGTCCAGAGCGGGTCCTCACTCATGAAAAGAATTCTCTTTAGGTGGTAATTGTAATTACATACAGGACCCAACAACATATGAAAAACCCCACCTCGACGTCCTTCCTTTCAAGGCACGTCGCATCCACCAAGACATGCCCCGAGGCCACTTCAAATCGTCTCACTCGGATGGCTTTGTCTCCACGCGATTGTCAGTTCGTCGGACCTGACACGCGACGAACCCCGTCTCATTGTCATCGCTTTTATGGGGCACTACCGCGGGCAAGACAAGCCCCAAGCACAGGAGGAATCATCTAGAGGCCATTTTTCCATGTCTGTGGGCATGTCACTGGGTGGCTCTGGGCACGCAGGACAAGACCCACGCCCAGGGGGGGTCGCCGACCACTCCCCCCCTAAAGAGACATTTCTGCATTTCCAGCTCTCCCACCAGGAAACATCAGCACTGACGAGGAGACATACTGAGTGGTTCAGACCACCCAGAGGGAACCGCAGCGCATGAAAGACAACACGTGTTGCCCTAAAAGAGCTATGAAACCATAGGAACGGCAACCGACGTGACCCCTTAGGCACGTGAAGGCCGCCGACACGTCATGGCATCCTTCCCGCGTATCGTCGACCACCGCCGAGAAGACAGACCCCATGTCCAGAGCGGGTCCTCACGCATGAAATGAATTCTCTTTAGGTGGTCGGTGTCGTTACATACCGAACCCAACAACATATGACAAACCCCAGCTCGGCGTCCTTCCTTTCAAGGCACCCCGCATCCACCAAGACAAGCCTCGAGGCCCCTTCAAATCGTCTCACTCGGATGGCATTGTCTCCACGCGATTGTCGGTACGTAGGACCTCACACGCGACGAACCCCGGCTCATTGTCAAAGCTTTTAA